>PQWD01006217.1:238520-284472 GCA_019425675.1 Leucinodes orbonalis
ACCGCGAATTTCTTTCATGAATATTACATATTTTCATTTCAAGTTCCAATTTATAGCAAAGACAACAATTTGGAGCTTTTAAAAACTTACTTTTGTGAACTAAGTAGACTGGACTTGTCACTGGTGTTGATGCAGTTGTCGTCCTTCACTAACGTGACGTGGAGGTTCTTCTCAGGGAGTACGGGTGAGGCTATTGATTTGGGAGTGCTTGGGGAAGTGGAGCCTGGTGTTGATGATCTGACAGGGGGCAGGGCTAGTGTGAGAGGTGGTGGTGCGAGGGTCATCGGGGGAAGACGGGCTTTTTCAGCACCTAATTGGGCGGCAGCTGAATGGAGGGTTAAGGTATAACTGTTTGGCGGTTTGAGAAGACCAGGTATGCTCGTGCACTGTAATAATAAAATATCTTTAATTATGTCGAGTTTGCTTACAAAATAAATAAAGAAGATGAAAGTAATTTCTACCTGATGGCTCATTGGTCATAAACCAAGTTACATTAGGTATCGAGTAAAAAATTTAAAGATTTCATAAACGACTTAAAAATTTAAGTTACGAATAAAATTGATTTAAGAATAAAAACTGATATTGATTGTTGTGCTTTGCATGAGGTTTAATCAACATTAAAATTTTATTTAGAAGTACTTTTAATGATGCCAATTAAGCTTATGAAAAATATTAAGTCATAACCATAATATAAGGTAGCGAATAAATTAATTTCAAGATATTGATTCAAATCTTGAAATCCAAGTGTTTCAAGAAATTAATAAAAAAAAATATTAAGTTTACTACCTTTTTAATCGTTTAGGTTTAAAATCAAAGATTACATATCTTTGTAAATGTAAATGATCAAATAAATATTGATAAGTACACATTTTATATTACACATCACAAAACTTACGGAAGTCCTGTCAATGGAGTCTAAACTGGACAGCATGGAAGACCTTTCCAGTGTGAGAGCGAGATTGAAGTCCCGAAACGATGCTCCGGGTTCTAAGGTTGTTGACGGTGAGTCCTGCGGCGTGGCGGCAGTGTGGGTTATCATGGGCACATTGGCACTCTCATTAGCCGATCCACCGCTGGCTAGCATTTTTGATTCCTGTTTGGAAAAGTCTTTTTTGAACTCTTTTTCTCACTAAGAACATAGCTTTCTGGTAAGAGTCCTAGTTGTTGTTTGTTATTAATGGTTATAATTCCAAATGAAATAACTAATTTCTTAATTAACTAAATTCTTAATTGAAACTTAACGCAGAATTTTGTCTGTGATAAAATATATCTCAAATGAAAACAATTTCAAATCAAACGTAAAATCAAAAATTATTTTTGTTTGAAACAGTAACTTTATTTTGACGATGTTGTTTGGAGCAAGTTATAAATCTGTGAAGCAGACAACTCTCATCTCAGAATTTTAAACAACACAGTTTCTTTAGTAAGTAATAAAAATCATTAAAGACAGTGAAATAGGATACCATCCATACATAATACCTAAGTTTCTTTGAATTTTGTTTTATAGTGAAAAAGGATGTCTGTGATCGATTTTATTAATCCAATAAAATCGATCTAGAATCAATGAAACTTTACCGTCAAGCATTTTCTCTTAGGATTTGGTAGTTGGTACAAGAACTCACTTTTTAGGTTACAATAAACAAATTGAATTCACTTGAATTAAATAATCATGTATTTGCAGAAGCAATATCTGTTTATTTTACGCAACTATAGTAATCCAATAACAAAACTAATTCACCTGGACCCTGTGTATAAGAGTAACGTACATAAAATCGTCAAAATGTTCCTAAAATAATCTTCAATCATCGTAGCATTCATTATATAAATAAAAGTAAAGTCATGAAATAACATTATAATTATTTATCTCTTAAACTAACGCTTGTAGTTGGAAAAATTTTTGGTATGGACCTATATTTTTAAAATTGGGTAAGTGTGACTGCCGTATGTAACACCTTATAAATATTTTTTTATATATTTAAATGGTAATTCCATTCTTAAGTAAAAAGTAAAACATGGTCTCAAAACACCTTTCATGTCACCTATTCTCAAAGCGTAACGGATATCTAAGTTATTAATGGAGCCTGTAGTAGTAAAAGGAAATCGTCGTGTAGTAGCATAATCCTATGTAAGATACACTCATTGGATTGCGTGTAGTCCATGTGGGATTAGTTTGTACGAGACTGGACTATATAAATACCGAAAGGATAAACTTACGGTGGTGCTTTAGTGGGTAAATATGGACGTTATTGATTTATTATCTTCGTCATGTGTATTGATGTGTGGGTTTGATTTCTGTTTTCTATGGAGTGACTTGTGTTTGTGGCTAATTTTTTTTTCTATCTTCTCAAGACCATAAATATTAAACAAGTATGTTACATTTTATGCTTATTATAGAATCATCGAAAGTCAGCAGCTTATTACTTGCCTTCCGATATGTGGGCGCAGGATCAAATCCGTCGATTACCAATGTCTTTTCGAATTTTAGAAATTACCTATATAGACGCTCTTTCGGTGAAGGAAAACATCGAGAGGAAACCTGCGCACGCCTATGAAGAAATTCATGATCATACCAATCAACAGAACATGAAGCATAAAATATGAGTTCGTTAATTACCGTGTAATTATAAGCAAATGCAGTGTTTAAGAATGCTAATAAAATATTTTTCAGAAACATTGCTTTGAGTCTGTCACCTAAGACTACAGGTGTCTAGAATTTTGTACCTGATAATTTAAAAAAGGGACCCTCTTTCCGGAACGCAGAAGTTCATAATAAATTTTAGACAGACAGCTCATACGACCTCGTATTAACAATGAATCGTCATACCTTCTGTATATTGCATTTATTGGATTGAGCACAGTCCTTGCACAGTGTTGGATGGTGTGAAGACTTGGACTTGTGGCGGGAGCGCTTGCTTCTGTCCTTGTGGTTGTCATCTTTGGCTCGCCTCACGTCGTCCGCCGAACGCCAAAAGTTCTTGATTTCATTCTGCTTGGAATGTTTAAAACAATATATCTTGAAACCATAGGTGTCGTTTATTTTATTAATTATGTAATTATTCTTAAGTTTACTTAAGACCTAAATAGAACAAAGACGCTTTCAATTTTCATCGCCACTAGCACGGACTCAAAATTGATTGAATGATTTTTTTACTACTTTGCTCAGATCGTAGGGTTAATCCCTTATTATATTCTGTTTGAATAAGCTACCTGACTTCGAGTATTCCTGAGAGTACAAACTTAATTAATAACTTAGAATGGCTCCAAAAGTATCCCTAAAAGTTTTATTTGAATAAAGGTATTTTGTATTTAATCGGTAAAGTTAATTGAAAAATAAAATGCTCGTTTAAAATGTTCTAAAGAACATGACACAGAAAAGTTATCGATTGGAAGTCTCAGCAAGCATAGCGTGGGCGTTAGGCTATTTTACGCTTGTTTGTTGAAGTGTCGGAGTCAAATTAACATCGTGAACTTACCTGAGAAAAGCTATCGCTGGAATGTGAATTGCTAGAATCATCGTACTGCAGCTCGTTGTTATCCGAGAAACATTCTCCTGACAGCTTGGATTTGGCTAGCTCACGTTGTTCTCTCTCACGTCTTCATTACGCTAGAATATAACATGAGCTGTATAATTGTTCGTAGGTATGTATATTTTATTTGAGTAATCTTCTAAAAAACGGAACAAGAGCTGAACTGAATATGGCCGTCATTACATATGATTTAAACCACGTCAATAACCAGGAGGTAATTAAGAAACTATGACACTAGGATCGGCCTGCATTAATGTTGTATATTTGCGGTTAAAGAATAAAAAAAGAGATTCATGACGAAGCAGACAGTTAAGGGATTATTTCTAAAAACAATTTTAAAATAACCATAAAACAGTGGCCTTATTTTAAATGTATAATACATGTTTTTTAGCTTTTAGTAAAAGTCCACATAGTATGATGTGCAGTTTAATGTATGTTTAAAAATAATTGAATTTTTTGACTTTGCATTATTTCACTTAAAGTAAGAAGTTAAATATTCACTACATAATCATAAATGTGCTAAAGGAAATTTAACCCACTTACCTCCGAGCTGAATCCTTCCACAAGGATAGCAACCAACAAGTTGAACAGAACATAATTGCCAAAAGTCATGAGCGCCACAAAATACAAAGCGGCCCAATGACTCGTCTTTTCCATACCGTTAAACAGTACAACATTCCAATCCTCTTGTGTCAAAACCTGGAAGGTTGGGTTTAATTGAACACTCATTCTACCGGGTGGTTGCCTCTACCACATCAAAATAATATTCACCATTAATTATGAATTTTCTTTAATAAATCAAAATAAGCAAGGTGTGCTGTCATATTGTATTCCAGTCGTGCCTTTTGGTGTTTGTAATTTATTGTTAATAAATCAATGTAAATAAACACAAAAGATCTGTCATAAATCAGCGTGTTAGTGTTATTGTGTCTTGTAGTCGTGTTAGTGTACTAAGATACAGGGTATTACGTAATGAAAGGAATACAGACGGCGATTTGAGTACACAAGCATTGGGGTCCAGCATATCCTGGTTCTACAGTAGCACTAAGTAAGATGCAACTAACTACGGAGCGCTCCTCAAATATGCATTTTAACAAACTACCAACTAAAATCTCTAATCTACAACGAATCTCTCGTTTGTGCCAGTTTCAATAATTTACAACTCAAATAGTGTTTGTATTCACAAGTCTTCTTTAACAACATTGCAATTGTCAAATAAGACATTGACGTTTTTTGAATGGTCGTTACGAGAAATACGCGGGTTCTACGCTAGGTACACAATTAAAACGGGATTGCAAATAAACTGACTGTATGTACCTAGTCTAACACCATGTTACGGCTTACCTGAAACACTGTGACCGTTGCCCATAGGATGTTATTAAAATGTTTCCTGTCGCACTCACACTTGGGATGGTGCGAGATGATCTCTGGGCAGGTACAGTCCCGTTCGGTGCCATTGTCCTCCACGAACTTGCAAAACTTACCACCGAATAGATACATGCCCAGAATACTGCACGTCGCGTAGCCGATGAGTAAATGAAAGAAAAACAAAATGCTATGCGCATACGCCGCGACCGAGTCATCCTGACAACACTTCAATTCTCCCCCGACGTTAACACTGCTGCCTTTGTGGCGGAGAACACAACTAATATTACATGGATCTAGTTTTGATTAACAAGGTTCATTATTTACATAATTCTAGAAAATCCAATGTAAAGTTAGTTATGTTCCAACAAGTGAATACTCGATCAGTTATTTCTTTGATGGTTGATACTATCTAGTCAAAATGAAAAGCCTATATGGTTAAGCAGTGTTACCGCCGCTGGGATAAGCCCAAACGTGGGTTGTTAATAATTCTACACTGTAGATACATACTTCCATTGTTATTTATAGTGCAATTAAGTTCCTCGGTGTATTTATCATTCATAATATAACGCATTCTATATAAACTGCCTCATGATTTTATAAAAATAGTAATTATGAAATGCAAGTAAAATAATTTGGAAGATAAAATTAGGCCAAAGAAAAGTGCATAATATAGAAAGAAAAAAATAACATTCTTATTATTCCAGTTGTAAAAATTACTCTTCATTCGAATTAAAGGACTTAATTTAAAATTATTATTTTATTTAGAATAATGCAGATGGAAAAAGAAGAAAGAAAAATAAGGTAAGTGATCCAGGCGAATCATACGAACGTTTCAGAATTAGAAGTAAAAGTTGAAGAAAAGGGGAAGTAATTGAAATATAGATTGTTACTGAAGTTAAAACAAAGATGCCGGGCATGATGTCGAAACCAATGAAAACTTCAGTACCTATCACTTAATTTGCAAGCATCGATTTAAATTTAATAAAACGTCGAAGTTTGTTAGTTCATTGGTTTCGGATCGTTTGATTCAAGATACCTAAATAATAGAAGCAGCATGCAAAGTGAAAGAGATACTGTATAAACTGAGTGCAGTTGTAGTAGTGGGAGTAGAGGAACTGGCGACCAGGTTAACCCGCGACTCGGCATCGATCGACCTCAAGCTAACCTACTACTCAATCAAGCTCTCTGACTAAGTTATGTGCTCTTGACGATTTCTGATTGGAATACTGTACGGCACAACATGGTGAACGTGACACTAAATGATGTTGGATCAATTTGTTACGATGGGACTAGATCTCACTACGCGGGTACTAGGGTAGCTGTTACGCGATTCAACGCTTGTTTGACCACACACACTGCTGCAAGTTAATTATTCAGTTTTATTTGCCCAAGATATTCATAAATTAATTTAAAACTTGCAGCAAAGTGAAAAGTCAATTGTGTACTCGCGTGGTTAGTCGATTAGCCGTCACAAAGACAATCGTTTAGTTAATGGGGATTGTCGTATTGTCGTGAGTGTTTACTGCTGACGGACCCTTAGGTAAGCGTTTAGTATGTTGCAAGTTCAGTCTGTTTCTGGATTGTCTGTTAGGTACTTTAATTTAAAATGTTTAATACCTGAAATACCGTGACAAAGGCCCATAAGAGAGTATCAAAGTTTTTTCTGTCGCAATCTTGGTCGCCCTCTTCGTCTTTCTCGCAGAATTTGCACCCGAAGAGGTTCATACCGAGGATGCTGAACGTTATCACGCAATATACCATTAGATATGAATTCTGTTGCTAAATTCTCTTCCACAGAAACAGGAGGGATGAAAAAAAAAATACATAGAGGATGTTCGATGATAAAAACTAGATGACGATGACAAAGTGCTGGTGTAAATATATTGAAGTGGACAAAAGCACAAAAGCGTGAAAGACTAAAATATATAAATAGAAGAAGAAAAGTGAAGAGTGTGGACAGTGGCAGTGTGTAGTAGGTTCGATGTTGAGATAGAAGTGATTCACATAGATTAGGATAAGTTTGAAAAGAAAAAAGGAGAACTCACTCACAGTTAGTGCACGGGTAAAGGATGCGGGTGTGACAGTTAAGTAGAAACATTCAGAATTTCATATTTATGGAGGCGGTAAATCTTCTTTAGCTATGGGAAAAATTAAATTGAGCTTTAACGTGAAAGCTAAAAGGGCATGAGACTTCACAGGTAGGTTAAAGGAGATATTTGAAACTGCAGAGTTTGAAGTTTTTCAAGGTTAGCACAGTAAGACAAATACGGGTACAAGTTTATTGCCAGTTATGAAAGAAAATACTCAAAATAAAACAGAACACCGAATCAAGTTAGTGGACAGTAAATTCAGTAAGAATACTTCTTTATACAATTGATTGTTAAAAGAAATAAATCAGTAGGAACATCCGAAGATCAAAGATAATTTTAAAACAAATAGTAGTTCTAAGAGACATTAAGTCAACGAAATAAAAAAATATTTTTAATGCTTCATTTAATTTCATGCAATTTATGTTCGTTTTCTTATATAAAATATTTATCTCCTCTTGTTTTGTTAACACATTTTGCTGTAGACTGTTCGGCATATCGTTAACAATACAGTTCTCTTTTACTGAAAGCCTATTGATAATTACCTGAATATGAAGATGAAAAGCACTAGGAGTGAGAAGAATACAGCGACATTGTCCATTGTCCGTAGCATTACAAACAGCTGTCGGCGTAGGTTGGGCATGAAGCGCACAAGTTTCAATATGCGCAGGAGTCGGAAGGTGCGGAGGACGGATAGTCCCGAGCTGCCTGCCACATCTCTCTCGTTTCCTAGGCTTTGTGCCAGCTCAAATGCACTATGAGGAAGATAATATAATTGGATCGATAAATTATTACGATTCTTAAAGTTGTAGATTAGATATCAGTAAGGAAAGGTTAGTAAAATGTCATAACGTTACATGAAATTGTAGTGCTTTCACTTGTAGACCAGTGCTGATCAGGCCTTATTGACTTTCACCGGTCAAAAATAAGCGATCTCCTGAAGCGTTTATATATTTTGCTCAAACATTGTGCTTTTCGCACAATGTTTGATAAATTTTTCAATAATGTCTAACATGAACAAAATATCGGGCATAAATAAGAAAAAGAAATTTAACGTGTGAACCGTTCCACGTATATCATACAGTCATCTGGGTGAGGCAAAATCTGATGTTCTTTTTTATTCAAACACAATATTAGGGAACACCGTTGAAACATATATATTTCTGTGTACAATATTTTTATTGCAAGGAACCATTAAACTCCGAGCTATAAACGAGATTTCGCCTAAAGTGTTGCACAAAGTAAATATCGTAAAAGTCCGCGGGTTTTACCTGAGAATCACAATAACTCCGTCGAATACGTTGAATCCGTTGGATATGTATTTGAAAGGTCCCTCGGCGATGATTTTTAGAACCATTTCAACGGCAAATATAGCCGAGAATACGACGTTGCTGATCTCTACTATGACAGTGAGTTCTTCAGGCTGGTTGTGGTATTCTATGCCCATGGATAGTGTGTTTATGAGGATTGCTAGTAATATTCCTGAAAATGTTATAATTATAATTGGATTCACTTACATCACTCAAGTAATGTGTATCTGATTAATTAGAGTGATATTTATACAATTAATAACAAAGGAAAATTCGTTTATATATTTTATATAATATACATTCGTGCCACGCTTGTTTATCCTTAGTTGGCTATCGTATGATTCGTGGCGCAAGAGGCAAAATTAAAAATATTGCCTCATAAAGCTACATCATTACTAATTAAAATGTGTATGTAACCTCATCGTAGAGCTTTTCCTAATAATTTAAATTTGCCCATAAAGTATTGATTTTGATTTTTAATATTGATAAAAAATTTGGTTGAAACAATCAAGCATTAAATATTTAAAATATAGGAACACTATCTCGTTGATATTGTGCCGTGCAATAAAAGATAAGAGTTTTTTTAAATAAAGCTTTTCACGGCTTTGTGCCATAAAAATATTTAGTAAATATTAGACTGAATTATTATGTGTATAGTTTTAGGTAGGCACTAAAATAATTTTGTGGCGTAATTTTCATATTGCTAATTCATTCTTTAGAGTATTCAAATATCATACAAACGAAATTCACTCAGGTAGATATAAAATTATACGCTATATATCAGAGATTTGCTTAAATCTTTCTCAAGGACATTTCGGCATTCAACTTTTGCCTCTTAGGCAAATATTGAAGTTTTTATGAAAAAAATTCGTGATTTTTGTTAACGTTGTTACTAACATTAATATTCTTGAATTTCTATAACTTATCTTTATTGACGAGTCAATCATTTGAATTGTTTAAGTTCGAAAGTCGAGAAAGTCGTTAAAGACGGAATGATAAAATTTAGGCAACCATCCAAAGAAAATGTCCTCATTCCACTTCAACTAATTAATTCGACGAAATGTTGGACGTAACAACTAAATTGATGATTATGTGCAAATGTTCACTAAAGTACCTTGTTGGAAATATTTGTGATTGACGATATTCTTAATATGTTTCCTTAGCCAAGACATGAACTTTGATATTTTTCTCCAAAATCTCGAGCATGCGTTCTTCAGTCGCCCTTTACGGGATTCCTTTGCCAATGCTTCGGCGGCGAAGAGTTCAGCGCAGCATGAGAAGTCTTCAATTTCGACGGTCTAGATATACAAAAATGTTAAAGCAATATAGTATCACAATGAGAAAAAAGAAAGTGTGTACATACATGTATGTGTACACAAACACACATACACTCGTGTTTATACGCCTTTAACCCACTCCTGGGCTTTCCCAATGATGTTTATGAGCAAGGATTGTTTTCCATAATCCGTCGCATTTGTTCTATTTGATAAACTTTTCTGACCAATCTCGTTAAAACAGTCTTACTTGTACTAAAGGTACCATCATTCTACTTCTGGACTAGCTTTCCCTTCTACCATTAGTGACTGGGACATCTACATTACATCCCGCAAAAACCTGTCTTGTTATTTACTAAGCATCATCCATCTCAGATAGATAAAGATTTCATGAAGTTTTAGTTTCAGAAGAAACATGACATAAACATGACCCATCGCTTACCCTGTCATTATATCTTATGTTGGACAAATAACCCTTTAATATTAAATAGATGAAACAAAGTTGCTTTTAAATTAGTACCAAATCACAAAAACTGGAGTATGCTTAGCATTATTCAAAAACAATTAAGGTCAAGGTGGCTAATTCCGGCATACTTTATTGAAACCTAATTTTGTTCAAGTATATTTAAAAAATCTGTCGATACCGGCCAAATGTTAAGCAAGTATCAAAATTTAAGTTTACATACCTTCCTATTAACGTCGTAAGTGTTCTTAATCAAGAATAAGTTTCCAAGATATAAGGTAATTTTTAAAACCTTAACCTTAGACGCATTTTCCCGCAATTCGGGGTAAATCCGTCACGTAGAGGTAATTATATAAAGATCTGATATTTTTTTAAAATACACATAAGTCATACATGTATTGGTTATCGAGAGGCAATTATATGTCTTCCACTAATAAAAATATGGTATAGATCTCATTTAAAACGTTAAAATATTTTTTTGGGGCAATTCCGGCATACTGATAAAGTCCAGGGGTAGCAAACCTAATTTATGAGGTTTATTGGTAAGAGAAATAAAACAAACACAGTTCTCCTCCCAATGAGATTTGTTTTCTCTTTCTATTTACGTGATCCATAATTGTCATTCTTGGGATTTTATACAGCTGTGAAGCTTTGTACCCACTTATTGCACCATTACGTACTGCTAATACGGCTTCACGCAAATCATTTTTACCATAGAAACCTTTATTCGTTTTTTGTTTGTAATTGCGCTTTTTATATGATGAAATCAATTAATCTAAAACAAGATACATTCGTTGATTACAAAATAAAGATTATACTGTAGTAGATACAAGGCTTGTACTGTAGTAGATACTTGTAGTAGGTTGTTTTTTTTTCATTAAAAATCCTGGAATAGAAAATGTTTTTAATATCTGAAATCGGGGAAATCCGGCATACGACGAAATGGCCCCATTGTTTATGGACGGAATTTGCCACTTCACAATTTTCAGGTTACAAATGTTTCAGATACGATTAGCAGCTGTTGAAACGTTTAATTGTGTCAAATAACTGCTAACAGTCGTATAAGCGTGCTTTAACCAACACATGCAATACTTTTTAATAAGTGTTAATAAATAAAATATTATATTTATCATCGACAAAATGCGACAGCATTTAAACACTTTACATTTTTCAAACACAACTGAACTTCTAAGGACGTTTTATCCATATCTATGTCAACTAATGCCATCTACCCCACATGATTTGATCGACGATATTATGCTGTGTTACCGACGTTATGTATCAAAAGCGTAGGATTATTCCGGCAAGAGTTATTTGAAGCAGACGGTGATACCCCCTAGACGGAATTAGCCACCTTGACCTTAATTAACAAAACTTACCTTTGAATCGTTCTTTTCGTCACCAGCTCTTTTGCTAATGCCCTTGGTTAGCTCTTCAAAAAACGAATCCAAAGCAACCTGCCCAGTTGGCAACGCCGCAGAAAGCGCCCCTGACAGAGCCAGAAGTTCTTGGCACGACATGGTGCCGCCGGCAGCTGCTCTTTCTTCGACCGACTCCCCTGTCGGCAGGTCGAACTCTACGCCCAATTCATGTGTCAATACAAGCCCGGAGTAATCAGGAACAGTTGACCAATTTCGTACAATGCGCGATGGATTTGAATGTATATGTCTAAAGATTGCCTTTCATTGCACACACACATAGAATTCACGCCTGTTTATGTGTACCTGTTTATAGGTATCTAACCTTGAAGTATCTGCGCTTTTTCCAATTGGTCATTTGTTCCTATGTTTTAGTTAATTGTGCTTACTTATTACTTTCTTAGGACCCCGAAGGCATTTCATAGCATTTTCGAGTTTAAGAAAGGACTCGACCATCCTTAATTATTATTAATAAATTAGGTATTTGAGTCCTTTTTATTGCAGTGGGGGATACATACCATTTCCAAACATTTGAATAAATTAGATACCAAATTTTCATACAACACTATGGACACATTCGTATGGAATTTATCGTATTTGTAAATTATAATAAAGTTGCAAGTTCTGTTTCATTTATCATTATTAACAAAAACAATTATCGTCTAATAATATCCTATCCTCACATAACATTTAATTTATATGACAACGTACATTATAAATACTTAGAAGTCTATTCATAAAGAGTTGGAATGTATGCGTTCGAGGTACGGAAAGATAAATAGAAAATCGACACAAGAAATGAAGACGGAAAAGTTCTAACATATCGCAAGGGAAAGCAGAAATCAAAGAGAGGAAAAAATACAGCGTAGTAAATAGGGTTATAAGAAGTTTGCCTCTTATTTGATTGGCTATTCATGTTGTTTGTACATGAATCGATTTTTTTATTGCTTTGAATGTGAATATTAGGAATGCATTTGTCTAGTTGACAATTCAAAAATTGTTTGATGAAGTTTCACTTAAATCAACAATGCATGTGAAACATATTTTTTTACTCACAGCATAAAATTATCATCAAAAATACAAATTATAATTATCGCACATTTAGTTGAAGCATAAAGTTATTTTTTCTAAATGTCTGTGTTATTCATTGTTATATAACAATACTAGACTGTATTAGAAAGAGAGTTTAGTTACAAATATTTGTAACTAAACTTTCTTTCTAATACAGTGAAAGTATAGTATTTTTGGGACGTACTTGTTATGTAAAGAAGTCCATATAGAGATAGCAGAAGAGAAGCAAAGGTGTAGGCTAGATTGCACATGCCCCTCTAATAGTTCAGTCTAGATCTACCGTCTCTAGACTCACCACTTTGACTCTTTAGCCAATCACGTTGAGTCAATGAATCTACAAATATTCATTTTAATTGTTAAAATAGTTTTAACCCGATAAATTAGGAAAATATGTATAATTTATACAAGGACTAATTTGATACAAATAGAACTTATCAGGAAAATATAATTTTATTAAGTTAATATTATACATACAACACAATTAATCGTTTTTCAATATATTTAATTTCAAAACAGAAAAGCGTTGCCCACTTTGCCAAGGGAGTTGTTAGTTATATGATGTAAAGAGGATATAGGATGGTTTTATAAAAAAAATAAGACCTGTCGAATAACATTAAAGTGTGGCATATTGTATAGCAATTTTGCTGTTCCACGATAAAGTTATATTAAATAAAGGACTTAAAGCCAAGATGTCATGTATTCATAGTGATAACATAAAATCGTGGACTCTAAATATTATTAAAATCAAATTTAAATTGGACTACATCGAAAACAAGTTCTTTATGTTGACTTTTCCAGAAACAGGTTATATAACACCATGTTGTAAGCGAGACATAGCAAGATTCAGCCAAGATAGAAAGGTTATAGTTATTGACTAGTACAACCTTATTTGTGGACTCCACATGTTAGGGTCGTCGTAACTTACTCGTAACGCTCTGCGTTTACTTGGTTACTTGCCAGTAATTCATGTAACAAATTGCTGTGGCGTTGCGTTGTTGGTCTTTCTCACATTAAGCTCTATTGAAACTATTTTGTTCAAAAAGTGCATGATAAATATTGGAGAGGGTCAATTATCTTCAATATGGTCAAGCGATTTCATGTTTAAGTGTTTTGTTCATTGTGGTAATATTTCAAGGAATCTTTTGTATGTATGTTTTACATGTTTTTTTCTATTTTCTGGTTGCTTGTAATAATGAGCACCATTATGTGAGGAAGGTTGTTATTACCTCAAAGGAAACATTAAGAACCCTTAGACCTTCTCTTTTCTTCAACCTATCGCTGTACACTGCTGGACATAGGTCTCACGCATTTTGCGCCAGATATCTCGGTCCTGCGCTTTTAATATCACTCATAAATATTTTTACAAAGATCCCATTGTGCATAAATAAAAAAAGGATGTTTTTTTCAAGTCATATTTTCCATGTTGGAAATTATTTAAAAGTTGTTTCTCTTGGGGTTAAGATTATCTTCCTATCCAATATTTTTTTATTTAACTACAAAAATGCATTTAAAGTACATTTGTTGTTAAACATTATCAAACATTAAATCAAAATGATGTAGCACTATTTGAAAATTTAAGGAAATATGTAATTTTGTCGAAAAAAATAAAGTCACTATTTCTAATTATGCATTTTCGATTACCTGTCTGCGTCATCTTCTCTGAAGAGCATACGTTGTGCGGATGGGCGCCGTGTGGGGAGTTTGGCGTGTGGAGCAGCACTGTGTCACTGAACATCACCGAGGAGCGACGGCGTGCCAACGACGGCGGTGACAACAGTGACAAGTTGGACGCGTTCTGTATGAATAGTTTGTAGACTATGCACTTTTGTGTTTCGGGATGAGGCCACTGTAGCTAGTAAAATTACCGAGCATAAGAGACCTAACATATGTTGTCTCGGGTGACGGGCGAAGTGCGGCATTGACGGAGTATAATAAATGTCCATGAGTTGCTGGTTTCCTTCAATGCCGCTCTGTCATGGCGTATCACTTCCCATCAGGTGAGCGTCTGAACCGTGTCCTGTGCACTTTAACATTGAATAACTATCTAGTAACATTAAGAAGCTATCTAGTAGCGAATCCTTTATTATGACAAAGGTAAGCAAGCATGCAGAAACTTATTCTCTTGTGTATTAGCGTTTGAAGAAAAACTTCTGTTGCGGTACTTTTAATTGCAATATGTTGTTGTTTTTTAATTGCAGTTTACAGCACATATGATAATAGGTTTAAACCACATACATTATATTTATTGAAAGTAATATATTTTATGAAAGGGATTTGTCATCATTTCTATAATAAATCTTTCTATATTACACAAGTATACAAATACTATTATATAGATAAAAAAAATACAACATCGCCTTTTGTGTTATATATAAAATCAATAAATTAATGGTTATCCTTATCGCTCATAGTAGCCATAAACAGCGTATTTGAACTGTTTATAATAAAACAAAATAGCAGTTGAAAAGTATTTCCAATGGTTGTCTAGTACTATATCAAATGTATGACATCTGTTGATACATTGTAAAGCGTGTGATACATTAATCCGTGAAATAATGTGTATAAACATCGCTCCAAGATACGTAAATCTTTACTTATGGCTTTTGCCGGGCGTACTACATCACACTGTAGTAATAACAAGGTTCTAGTTATGAAATATGAAACGATTTGCTGTAACTGTAAACATACGTTTCATTTATAAAAATGTTTGTAGTGTAATATAAATAACATAAAGATACAATAAATTTAATCATTTACATGATCGTTAAAGATTGTTTAAGTGTATTAAATTAAACGGAGATATAAAATATCGTTATATCCAGTCATATCGCCCAATGTTTAATTAGGTTGCCATCTGCCGAGGGAATTTGAACTCTAACCTACCACGATGGTAATGTGTGTTCGCAAGTCGCCATTCATCATCATCATCATTACAGCCCAATTATGTCCACTGCTGAACGAAGGCCTCCCCTAATGATTTCCACGCGGACCGATCCCTTGCAGTTGACATCCATCTGCTACCCGCCACCTTAACCAGATCATCCGTACATCTGGTTGGGGGTCGGCCTACGCTTCGCTTTCCGTTACGTGGACGCCACTCGAGAACCTTTCCGCCCCATCGGCCATCGGTTCTACGCACTATGTGCCCTGCCCACTGTCGCCATTATTAATTAACTATTAAAATACGAACCACAGTATTACCTCATATAAGGAATCTAAGGAGTTAAACGTTTTCAGAATGCCCATTGAAGGGCATTCGCTCTTGATTAATGTGACAATTATTAGGATGAGCAATTATAAAAAACCCATCTCATCGAGATATTTTGCGATGTTGTATTTTTATTAAATATTTATTCTTTTCTTAGTTATCACTGCATACACTTTTTTCTATCGGCACATTATAAATTACACTAATCCATTGAATAACAGTCACACTAATTAAAAGTGATCAAATCAATAGAACGTCAGTCATGTCATGTAAAAATTTGAAGTAAAGCTATAATAATAGAATAACTGATGTTATTTTACAAAAATAAATATTACCTAGCTTTAATTAAATTCCTTGAAAGGTCTTGTAGAATAACATTAACTTAGTAATAAATGCCTTCGTAATACGTACCTCAAGATCGGCGGCGGATAGAGAGGGGACGCGCAACAGGCTGGGTCGACCGAGAGGCTCGTCACTCCCCGCACCCTCCTCCATTTTACCGCCATTGCTCTGTTAAAGAAAATGTTATAAGATAATTCTACATCAAGCCTTCAATGCTTGGATCGTTAGTGCACACTCTTATCCATTAATACAGGACACCATTCAAAGAACTAGTCATCGTAGTCAAATGTGTATTGGTGACGGGCCGCATCTATTGTTTTACTAGATTGCAAGGAATGTATGGGATTTGTATGCATTTTCAGGCGACACTAGGAGAATCAAAATTGTGCTACCTATATAGTTACCTCTATTCCACATATTATATGATTGGATGGTGAACTCTGCTAGGTACCTATATGCCATTTTAAAGACTTTCACTCGCACGGTTCTGTGCACATGGGATTGAGATTTTACTCGTTATCCTATTTCGTATAGAATAAGTATAGTATAGTTTAGGCACATAATCTTTACTAAAATTAAATTTGAAAGGGATAGCGCTACATACGTTCAATAGCGGCTCCTCTTTCTAACTATATTTAAGTAAACATCAACGCTAGAGTCGCGTTATATAATACGGGCTTAAGAGTAGTATGTTGTATTGCTATCACTTGCCATTATATCATACTTATTGGTAAGTACTTGTGATTCATACACCTCAATCGATCGATATAGTAATCTCATCTGTTACGTGGACGTGTTGAATGAACGATTTTCTTCATATTATAATAATATTCTTTATTTTTCCTTATAATTCAAGAATTCATTCATATATGATGCAGTTATCAGAAATGGTGTAAATGATGAATGGATTTATGTAAATACGGTGACCTGGTATCCAAAATAACAAGAGGAATGCCAAATTCAATTTCCGCCCTGGGCAAAAACATTTCCTTATTATTAGAAACTGGAACTTTGACATAGTGATTTTTAACTGAGAATGAACCAAGTATAATTGACATTAAATTTAGAAATAATATAGACACAGAAATAAAAAATAAGTTGATAGTATTTAATAAATAAAACCAAAATAAAAAAAAACAGTCACATGACGATGATTTACGTAATCAAATCACTGGTAGCTTGTAACGAATTTCCTAAATTTTAATCGACGCTTTTGAAAAGAAAACGTTATAAAGATATGCTTGATTTATTTTCATAGTTTTCCCGCGAGAGCATGCGGGCTTTTTTGCTCATTAATTATATTTTCTCTTAAAAATTATAAAAGGTTCTGCAGTGAAAAGAAGACATACTAAAAACAATTTGTTCACCACAAAGCCTATTTTGTTCGTTATCTGGAACCCAAAGTTTGGATTGAGGTTATCAAAATATACAATACCAATATAAGTCCCGGAGTTAAGGTTATTATAAAAGCCATTATGTTGAAGACGATGAGCTCTGAACATTGTTTACAAGTGTTCTTGCATCGTTTATTTGAAGATTATTACTTTATATCACGTACTGAACAGAAATATTGATCTCTGCATGAAATGTACAATTATGCCTTCACTTTCGAGTTATTTTAATACAATAAATACACGCATACATATAAGAAAGTATAAGGAGAAGGATACTGATGGTAGTGATAATATATGATTAAAAGGTATTGGTGTCGGGTGTCCTTGTTTCATCGGCAAAACAACGTAAGTGTGACGGAAAATCGTGGTAGTGGAAGTCTGGTAGAGCACGATTAAACGTTAGTGGCGATGATGATGGTAGAAAGCCAGTCCGGAATCTCTTAATTACAAATTGTTGAGGAAGGCTTATCCAAAAGTAGACTGTACTGGCTTGAAACTCATACACACATAATATTATTATACGGAGCTCAAAGTTGGTTCGATGACGCTTCAATAACATGCAATTAATTAAACATCTGCAGAGCATATCGGATGCAAAATGGTCCGAAATAATTCCGCTTTGAAGCGAATCTGGAAACAGAATTGTTGTTTTGCCTTTTAATTGCAAATGGCCGTTGCTGCCTATAGTAAATTACGGTAAATCGTCTGGTATAAGCAAACGAACTTTAAAAATGTTGTTGCGTTATTAACAATTGTTTTATGAAAAACATAAACTTATATATGAAGAACCTGTATATTTTTTTATATTGAATCAAACGGGGCGGCCATTTCGCTCACATGATGGTAAGTATGTGTTACGCCAGGCCATGATAGATACATTGTTTTAAGGTATCAAAAACTGTTTTAACCCACAGTCGACATCCGATACGACAGATGTAAAGTATTTATACCCAGTAATTTCAACAGCTACGTACTCCCATTCCAAATAACAGAAGATTTTAGAATTCTTATTTAACAGGATGAAACCTCTGTGGTGATTTGCGATTTGGGAACTCCATCTTACGTTTCCTCCTCATTACACGCATGTCTATGCTCAGTCCTTTACTGTGCAGTCTGTTCGTGTATGAAATTCTTTACCACTATCGATTCTTGAATCCAAAACCCTTCTTATTTTTAAAAATTCAGTCAAGGATTATTTCCTTGCTTAGAGTTTCATTGTCCTTTTTTTGCCTATCACTGTTATTTTTAGTTGAATAAATCGTATATTATTTGTGTATTTAAAAGTTTGTATATTTAATTTAGGCATATATTGTACTATGTATGTATGTATTTAAAAATTATGCTTATTGATTTTTTTTACATTTTTTTAAGTCGATTATTACTTATGTTTGTATTTAAGTATATATATTTAGGTAATTTGTTTTTCTCTTGTTCTTGTTTATATGCATACTCCTTCTACCAGCTCTCCTCTTCCATTTTAAGTTGGTTGTCTGGAAGAGATTGCTATTTAGTAATAAGACCGCCAATTGTACCTTTTTCCTGTGCAGAATCTTGTAAAGTGATTTATTTGTTGTGTGCAATTAAGAATTATCTACTATCTACCAATGACATACCTAAATTTAAGATTCTTAGAATAAAATGGAACCGAGTTCAACCTGTCACATTAAAGCTTATGCCTTAAATTATTATTAAGGCATAAGCTGATCCCTTTCTAAACTAACAAACTCTTCTTATGTTAGTAGATCCTATAAAAAGAATAAAAACAGAACTCAACACTATTATCTTTAAACACTCTATGAGAATAATCTCTTATTTATGTTTAAAAATAGAACCTTTTAAAACCTATTACCAGGTATAAGAGACCTAACATCTGTTGTCTCGGGTGAGGGGCGCAGTGCGGCGTTGATGGAGAATAATAACTGTCTATCAGTTGTTGGTTTCCTTTAATGCCGCTCTGTCATGTTCTGGCGTATCACTTACCATCGGGTGAACGAACGGACCGTCCTGTACACTTATAACATAAAAAATGACTTTTACTATATAAAAAAGTCTAAGGTAGTAAAATTACCTGTGGATGAGCTCTTGGGCAGCAAGGATGATGTTGTTTCGGCTTGTTCGCCGGTAGCTGCAGAGTTTCCCTACTGGTCCTCCATTTGAGCTGAGCGCGCTGGTACCGATAGACCCTAGGACAATAAAAACATCAAACTATAATATACTTCGGACAGGTTGCCTAGTTTCACAAGATTAAACGCGAACAATGCACAAGTTTATACAACTTTTAGAAGAATATCGCAGTATACAACGCGCTGGGAACTGTATTCAACATAGCAGTAGGCAAAGTGTATTTTTTATGGCAGAGAGAAAGAGTCGAGTCTTTTTTGTAGGTAATTTGGTGCTTCTTTTCTCGTAAAAGTGTTATTATGAATCCATATTAAAATACTTATCGCTAGACAAATGCTAGCAGATTTATCGCCTAATATTTTAAACATCTTTAGGTAGTACGTAGCTTAGTTCGTGCATGAGAAAAAATTCAATATAAAATAAAGATATGACAGCACTGGTAAAATGGAATTAAATCTCTAGAATAATCTATTCTAGTAAATACGTTAACATTGGATTTCGGAAAAAAATACACTAATACAAATGCTTCAGCAACGCAAAAATCTTATTTTTCTAACTTATTTTTATCAAAACACTACCGCTTAAAAAGTAACTGCCTAGCAATAGTTTTTGTATCATTTTTATTCAATGTTATTGTAATATAAAGTATTTTAACATTATTTCTGTGTGACATTTATATAAGCTTCTAAGACATTAAACGTTATAGTCTATTTTCCGTTTCGTTATATTTTATTTTTATACGCATATTCATCATACTGTATAATCAAATAGACTTAGCATGGCAAACAGATTTAGTAAACAGTCGCTAAAAGCTAGCCAACAAAGTAAAATGAGTTAAATGTCACATCGCTATCTCGCCACCGAGGTATCTGGCCACTCGATATTGGTTGCCATGTCCATATCAATTGCAGCAAATTGAATCGGTCGGATGGTCGGTTTGCAGTCCACGACGGCAAAGCGGACGATTTATGTAACGTTCAGCGCGGCTATCCAACCGTTTAGCGTGAGGGCTCAATCCAAATTGTCCAACTGAATTTTGATATTCAATTCCAAATCTATTTGAAGTTACGGTTTTGTTACGGTATGGCGGAATAATAGTTTTCTAATGTATGGCGAGCTTTTGGATACTTCGTGGCATGTAAATGTGTTTGAGTTTTACTTTATAATAAAATGAAATCTAGCCCATAGGTATATTTAGTTCGTTATTCAAACATTTTACTGCATAGTTCCCAAGAATGTACATTAAGCTTGTATTGAATATTGTCTTAATTTTCACGGATGTTTCTTTTTGCTTAATTTAAGGTTCTATTATAGTTTGTGTACTGAATAATGTACGTGTTTGCGTTAAGATGATGTTTTAATGAATGTTTCGAAAAGATAGTTTGGTGTAGCAATAAAAATATAAAAAGTTCAACATAGAAGTAACAGTTATCGAATACACACATTAATTCAACATAGTGAAAGTACCTGATTTTCTTGGCCATTCTGCGCTTAAAACGCCGCCACAAGTGGCGACATACTTAAGCATCTCGGCGTAGCTGTGGCTGGTTCGCTGTTGTTGGTCGACGAGGCTAATGTAGAAGATGAAGTGAACCGCGCTCGTTCGGCGCGCATACGTTCCATTTCTCTTTTCTTGGTCTCGCTGAATTGAGTAGCAATTACGACGAGGCAAAGGTTGATCATGAAGAATGAGCCGATCTGCGAATACAATATTCATAAGTTCAGAAACCTATTTTGAGAAGTAGTTATTTGTTGTTTGGGACGCCTAACGGCAAGTTAGATACGGTAAGGTAGGGTAACCGTCCTTAGTAGTTTACTAGTAATCTCGCGATAGGAAACACAGTGTTTTAAAAGATTTGCCACCTTTTAGTTTTACCTACAATTTAATAAGCGATATTATTCTTTGGTAATTAATCAACTGTCCCTCAGTATTAGTCAACGAATAAAAGGATGACTAGTAAGTTTTTTAAGAAGAAAGCGCTGTGGTTCATAGGTATTTATAAGGTAACTGTTTGGCAATCTATTTAATGATTTCTTGATAAGTACATCATTTGTAATCAAAAGTGACGACATAATATTCTTCTGTCTCCTTGTTTTTTAGTAAAATATGTAAATGTTTGTTTAAAATTGCACGTCTTTTAGCTTGATTTTATTGGTTTAATTCGTTTATCCATGAGGCGAAAAGGATTTGATTTGGAGAACTTTATTGAAACCGAGAGTTATATATTTATGCTCACCAATTTAGGTAAGCAAGCAAAGGTGTCAGGTTGTCAGTCGTCACTGGTGATAAGTAAATATGAAAACTATTATTCATCAACTCTGCATTGCACCCGATGCCTGAGACAACAGATATTAGTCTTATACCCGGTAATTTTTAGCTACAGTGCTCTCATCCCGAAATATAGAAGTGCAATACACTTCTGTTTCACGGGACAATATCTGGTACTGTGGTGGTACTACCTCGACGGATTACATCACAGTCAGGTGCCATTAATTGAGGTGGTATGTTAAGAGTTTCAGCTTCAATCTGTATGGGATGCGTATGGTACATCGCTGTTTTTCGCTGGCCTTCATGGTTACACCGATTAGTGATGAGAGAAGATGGCTCTCAGCCTTATAAAAAATGTAAGGAGCCTAAAAATCAAAGTGATTTACGTAGTGAAACTCGAGCTTTAGCTAATGGAAGGTAGGTAACCTACTTCATATTTGGGGACAACAACAATCCAGTATGTTCGGTCACGGGAAAGGTACCTTTCAAACCTATAGGGGGTCGAGACGATGATTTCCGCCGGCGAGGACAAAATGGTACAAACATGCGAGGGCAAGAATAGATTCTGGCTATTTGTTGCCGACAAACACTATCGGTTTATAATAGCCCCAAAACCTCTCAGCGACAAGAATTGTCGGAATATAAACAAGCAGTAGATTGTAAGTGTAAAATGTTGATAATGATAATTTAAAGTAAGAAACTGAGTTTCCATTTCAAAGTTCTCCCAAAACATAAGTATGTTAAACATTTAACACTGAACTTACAACAATTAGCAGCACGAAATATCCAATCCCAGAAACTGTGTGCGTCCTGTACATAATACATTATATCCGTCCATCCCTCCAGCGATATAACCTGAAATAGAAATTATGAGTGACGCCGTTTGCTACACAAAACCCTGCTCGGTAAATTGAATTATTCAGCAAATGTCAGGGAACAGTTGAATTGTTCACATTCGAGATAATATCTGTATGGAGTTGTTGGACTGTCTCACTTTTAAAGAAGGTTGTTTATAACATGCTATTGTGAGTCGCGATCTGCATTATAAGAATTTATTTTTAGACCAACACAATAGAGGCCCTTTTCTATTTCTAAGCAATGGAACTATAAAGGCATGAAAAAATAAGGATGATGTTATAAAATATCACCGTGGGGATGAATATGGGTTTTATTGTCAGATGCTAATGTATTGATCAGTATCAGTGTTGCCACTTCAGTTTTAGAAAAAGAGCTTTTTGGGAAGTTAAAAAGAGCTAGATTGAGCATCAAAGATTTTCATATCATGTCACGCAGCCGTTTTTATAGAGCTTCTAAAATCATCATGACCGATGAAATAGCAAAAAAATACTTGTAGCATGTCGAAACTTCATAATTTGGTAATATTTTAATACAGTGAAAAAGACTAGATTGCCCTTTTCGGGCTAAATCGTTAAAAAAGGAGTTCGCTTATACTAAAAGTGTTAGATCTAGCCACAAAAGGGCCAAGGTGGCAACACTGGCAAGTTTGTTAGCTTATCCATACTCGTATCACTATTTATTCCACAAAGGTATTTCTTATATTAAAGTTAAGTAATGAACCTACAAGGCTACGAGTAATAAACATAATTGATGTAATCGAAATTTAAATTTTTTTGTCCTTTTTGTAAAATAATCCTAGTTTTTGGATTTTTATTACATTAGTTTTGTTCATTATATTTATTGTGCAAACAAAGAATGTTCGACTAGTTACAAAATGATTTCCTTAGTCACCGTATGTACGAACGGTTATAATTAAATTAGTATTTTAAATATTTCTTACCAAAAATATGGCGACCCCAAGCCGATGTTGTCGAAGGATATTGTCCCTGGAAAGGATTTGATCCTCTCTGCGTACAGTTAGTGTAGTATTGGTTCCAGTTAACGCAAGATGTATTCGTCGGCGTATTGTACGAGTAAGGCTTAGCTGTTTCGTTGCAAACGAGGGATCCATACCGATATGGTGGGAAGTTACCACACTGGTGCATTCCGGAATCTTCTGGCGTAGTGCAGATGTAGTCCAATTCTTTTGAGAACTCGTAGTAGATCGATATGCTGCATCAAAAAAAAACATGTTTCAAAATTCAGCCTTTAAATATATTGTTACAGCATTAATAAATAAACGCAATTTGTTTCAACATTATATTCGTGTTACATTTTCGATTGACTGCTCTGAATACCGTGTTGTAAAAATTAATACTGCTATTTCACAAACAATCTAACAAACATCGAATGCATTTTAATTGAAAGAGTGTTGGAGATAAGTTTAATAGAACATAATCAACGTTATTTTGTTTAACCCAGACATAAGTTACAGTTCATTGTTAGTTTCTTGTTCAAGAACCGTAATTTATACACACGGAAAATATTTATTTAATAGCTTAGCTATTTTATAAAGTTTGCCAAATAATTCCATACTGTTTTGACGCCAACTTCAAACTTCGAAAGCTCATTAAGTTTGAGGAGAATCGGCTTTTACTATCGTCTTCAGTTCTTTCTCAAAGTTACCACTGAAAGTTAGTTTGAAGTTAGCATCTCAATTTATGAAAATTCATTGTGTAGTTTATTATTCATAAACATTTGCAATAGCAGACTTTGAACAATAATAACTTGTAAGTTATGGCAAACTTATTTCGAAGATTTTCAATTAATTATTATTGGTATTTTATTTAAAAATGGTAGCTACAATATGAAAAAGTGATTTTAGTTATAAATATGATAAAAGTGATAACAAAGATGCAATACTAACTTTGAGTTGAATTTGAACATGCAGACATGCCGATACAAAGCGAAGAAAGAAGCTCTAATTGAGAAACGTATCTATTAGCTCACTTGTTGATGAGAGAGCTAATAAAGACACCTCACAGAGTAGGTACTTATTAGTGGATCGGTAAGATTAACGTCAGTGGCCTACATCTCGTTATCGGTAACGAGTAGCCAGTGAAAGGAAGGAGCGCTGAAGCCTGCGTCGTTTGGGCGCGCGCTCGTTACGACCCTTGTTCCTTGATCGACGCCATAAGGGGCTTATTGTGGCATTCAACTTTGCACTAAAACATCAACCCAATGTTCACAAAGAAATATCCATTATATGGAAGTCTTAAACAGATTATCTTTGGCGTGAAATAAAGAGTGATTCAAACACAACAACTATTTAAAAATGAAATACATGATGATGTTAAATTGTGTACCATTGGCGAGAATGTGATGAAAAAGTTAAACTGGTTATGGCTGTAAATGTTATGTCAAGACTTAGGTTAGTTGAATACACATATATGATATTGAGAACGGTACATTTTATTTCATTGTAGACCCTCACGTTATCTTTCGATTTGTGCATAGTATATTGGAGTTAAATATATCGAGTCCAATATGGAAACAGAATACAGTGTGTGAACAAGGGAAGTTTTGACCTATCTTATCTTGTTGGGTTAGATACAAACTGGCGGTTCTTTGGAACGTTGCGAGCAACGTTGACCAAAGTAGACGTACTCAAGGTGCAAACAAAACTGCCAGTTCGCGGAAGGGAAACAAATAAAAAAAGCACATCTGGACGGCAGATGTGGGAAGGTACACGAAACAACAGTTGTAAATGTCCTTAAAAGAAACACATTCATTTTTATCGCAAATCCTTACGAGTTGAGTCTGACGCGCACTCTGTACCAATCGGACAGGTCTCTGGAACATAAATTTAGGAAGCGGTGACGAGTGTTACGTGCCTAAGTTTAATACTTAGTCTGTAAATGTTAAGGCCTGAGAATGAAGTCAAAATATACATTCGCTTTATTTGAGTATATTAATTTAGGAATAGAATTGAGTATTGTCTGCAATTAATTTGTTATTTTATTTCATTCTTAGGTATTTGATGTTATTAGTTTATTCTGTTTGGTTCAAAACTAAAACTAGTTTGATTTTGATCCATTACTACTTCATTCTATTTTAAGTTTTTGTCAATCAATTAATATACCAAGTGTGGATTAAGATTTAAACTACACTGCACATGAGTTTGACTTTGGTTTCTGTTATTCCTTGCTCCATTATGAATGATTCGTCATGCGTGTACCTATTCCAATTCAATAATGTGAGTGTTGACATAATGCAATATTTATGTGTTTGACCACTGTTAAAAGCTGATCGAGTTCACGACATGCGCGTCCACAAAATGTTTGTTACAGAGAAGAAGTAATGCAACGATAAAAATATGTAACGTAAAATGTTAAATGGTAGAGCAGCCATGTATGTCCTCGTAGGATGTAAGCGTTAAATATTGCATGCAGTCAACTTTGGCTGAGGGGCGTGCTGCTAAAATGAGCGCACTCGAGCAAATGGTACAAAATGAGGATGTTACTTCAGCTGATAATTAATTCATCCATGAAAAACCGTCAATGTTTCGGCCAGTTTTTTGCGTCGTATAATTTAAAATCGTTACTTATAGAAAACTAATGCTTACTTCTATTATGAGCTACGGAAGCAAAATGAGAGTGGGTTTAAATGTGTTTCTCATTTTGCCGGGTTATATTAAAATGATGATATACATACTTGGGGCGGAGAACATTTGATGGGATCACAAGCTCGCATCGTTGCCTGAGGATTCCTTCCCAAAGCTGTACTCCCACGATACCAAAGATGAAAAACACGAAGAAACAAAGTAATAGAACGTTGCCCAACATTGGCAATGTATCTAATAACAGCATTACAAGAATACGCATGCCTGAAACAAAACAGTTTAGAATTAATGAACAATATTATACCACAGGTTAACAGGTCACCATGTATGGCAGGATCAGTATGTATGGAATTATCAAATGTATATTTGTTTTGCAAATCACTTCTAACGCTGCAATGATTATTACTTCTTAACACTGTTGTATCATGTTTGTGATACAACAGTGTGTCATTGATTTTTAATGTTAACAGACGTAAGGAGACTTTTGACGATGTAAATAGAGCCCTGTCTCAAGTAATGCATTGGTTTACTGCTAATAATCTTTTACCTTATGCAAAAAAAACTAAATGTATAAAATTCACTATGCCCAATGTAAGGCAGGTCGAGACCAACATAACTCTGAATAATGATCAAGTGGAACTTGTAAACTCCACAGCATTTCTTGGTATAACTTTAGATTCAAAGTTACAATGGGGGGCTCACATTGAATCACTGGCTGGTAGACTTAGCTCGGCAGCTTATACTGTTAGGAAGATAAGGCTCTTGACAGATGCAGAAACAGCAAGATTGGTTTATTTTAGTTATTTTCATAGTGTCATGTCGTATGGTCTACTGTTGTGGGGCTCAGCTGCCGACATTAATATAATATTTGTACTACAAAAAAGAGCTATTCGTTTTATCTACAACCTTAAACCCCGTGACTCTCTTAAGGAACTTTTTAAAGAAATAAATATAATGACTATAGCATCACAATATATTTATGAAAATTTAATTTACGTCCGTAAATACTATCATACCTTTATAAAAAATTGTGACTCACACAATTTTAATACTAGGAATAGAAACAAACTTCCTGTTCCAGACTTGAGACTACATAAAGTAGGTAAATCTTTTATAGGAAGATGTATAAAGTTTTTCAATAGGTACCGCAAAATATTGTCGAGTTACCTTTACACATGTTTAAAGCTAGAATAAAAACCACCTTTCTAAAAAAGGTACTACATTATTGACGAATATTATGTGATAAAAATCCGTGGTCTTAAACTGCTCAGCTATTTCAGTGTTTATGATATATTGTTACATTAAGGAAATGAAAATGTTTTTAAAAAAGGCTACACTGTTGAGTTTTCTTGAGTGCTTCTTTCTCAACAGGCCAAACTACTGAAGCGCTTTTTTTTCAAAGCATCATATTTTTATTTATTTATTTATTTATTTATTTATTGTTTATGACAACATACAAATAGTCAGAACAATATATAGTGAGAAAAAAAGTACAAAGGTACTGCTTATTCCGAATGGAATTTCTTCCAGCAGTCCTAAACAGGAAAAAAAAACATACTGAGACAGGCAGACAAAGTGCGCAACTACACAAAGAAACTATTACATAAATACATATTTAACTAAGTTTGTTACCTGAAACCTCACATTCATATATAAATATACAAACATATAAATATATACATACACTAACATAGATATATAAATATAAACACTACATACCATCCCAAAATTTAATATATATATATTATACATAAACATACATAATTAAAAATAATTTCAGCTAGGAAGATAGATTGACCCGTTTTTGAATATTGAAATACTAGGGCTGTCTCGAATACTAGATGGAAGAGAGTTCCACAATCTAACTGCATGCACAGAGAAGGAATAAGAAAAGAAGTCCGACTTATGCGGTGGGAAAGCTAGCATTGATTTTAAGTGAGACCTACAGGGATCGTCAGGAATACGAGCAAAAGTAAAACGACACTTTAGGTACGAGGGATAAGAAGGATTATAGAGCACGTTGTATAGAAAGCAAAGAATACGTGAATTTCTACGAAGTCGAATAGGAAGCCACCCAAGCTCAGGAAACTGCGATACGTGATCATATTTTAGTTTAGTATTTTAATCGTTTTTTATTATATTTTTGTATATTTTTTGACGTTCATAAGTGCTTTTTGTAAGCCTAATTTGAAATAAATGTTTTGACTTTGACTTTGTGAATTACTTGTTTGCTATAAATAAAGATTCTTTGTATTTTTTTGTAGCATACTTTATCCAGGCGTCGTTGTGGTTATACATACCAATCTCATAATATTAATTAAAGCTTGGTTACGATATGAAATTATTATTTTGAAAGGAGTCCGGGTTAAACGTTCTGAGAATGTCTCAAAGTAGTTTTCGAATACTTAAATATATTAAATAAAATTATTGTTTAAGATTCATCTTTCATTCAATCCAATAGTTAAATTGTTTACAGATAAATTTAACGACCCATTTGGTATAGTCCTAATCCGACACAAGTATACTATTGCTTAAAGGAGCTGTCTCACCTCAAGTTTGTAAACCTTATTGAGTAATAAACGATATTTATTATTATTTGGTATAGTGGTTGAAACGTCGGCTACAACACCAAGGCTTCTGGGTTCGATCCCCGGGCAGTACAAAGTTTTGTGTACATACAGTGAGTATGTATTGGTCTGGGTGTTTCTATGTACAAAATGTATGTAATTAAAAAAAAAGTATATACGTATGTTTATCCGTAGTGTAGTACCCATACAACAGACTTCACGCTTAAGTTGGGGCTAGATGACGCCGTGTGAATGTCAGCGGATATTTATTTATTTAAATGATAACAGTGCATTTAATAGCGTTAAGTAGGTATTATTATAATGCCTTAACCCAATCTCGTCGGTGTATTTACAAGTTTCATAAAGCAAATTGCATGGTAATCTTACAGAGCTTTCGTGCGGCAAATTGGTCTGAAAATTACAATAAACATGAACGCCAAGCTTATGAATCTAAAGATTTCAACAATGCAAAGTTCGATAACCACTAATCGTTTTTGTGGCGTTTGTGGGCAAATTAAGAAGCAAATTCGAGTTTGGTGTCCTAGCAATGATTTCTGTATATATAAAGTTAGATACGCCATCCGTGACTCAAAAACGAACCGCCGAAGAGAGTACAGTTTGTACTCTTTTCTTTAGGTAAATGTATTCGAAATATATGTATGTGTGCTGTCACTGCATTCGGAACACTTTTTCGATTGTTTTGTGAGCATATCACGAATTAATACTTTTTACATCATTGTATCCTAGGCCATTATTACAAGCTTTTATAATAAATTGTCTATTTTTATTAATAAATATAGTTTTTTTTGGATGATAAATTGTGATTGAGTAACCTACAGTACACGTTCGTATTTTCATTTCAATTGTTAACAACGTAATTCTTCGATTTATGGTATTGTAAAGGTTTATAGGCTTAAGAGTCATTAACCGCCAAGGAGATATTAGCTTCCTATCACCAAGTCCATTCTTTATTTGGTTTCTGTAGTGAATATCCTAAAAGTTTGAAGTAAGCGTGTTGTAGAAATGGTCACTCTATTAAAAAATATACCGTTTGGTAAAGGTTTTGTTTTGTTAAATGTGAAAAGGTATAGTCAAGGAGAATAAAATTACAATTATTTCAGGCATGACAAATAAGGGTTATAAAAATCCAATTAACCATAAAGGTCCAGTACAAATTCCTACTAAGTTAACCAGCTAATAGTGTATAACTTGACAAATGTTTGCAACGAATTAGCCGAACCAATGTGAACCACACAAGATCCTCAATTGATACTAATTGCAGTGCAACTAATTAAACCAAATGACCATTAATAAGCCAAAGCAATAGAGTCTACATACTGCTGTGTCAATTCCATAAAGTTAAATGGAGGAATTAATTGATATTCACTTGATACACTGCTATATCATAATTTACCGGTTGAGTATGATCTGACTGACTGATAGGTAGACACTTAAGACTTACACTACATATTTTATAGAACAATCCTTTTTTGTGCCTTTACGTATACGTAGTCATACAATGTATGCCTTCAATACTTAGTATTTATCGTTTTTGATGATGATGATTACTAATAAAAAGATATAAGCTTATAATATCTTTTTATTAGTCATTTCCTATAAACTTTCATAGTCGTTCTCTATTAGCGCCTGAGAACTTTTTTTTTTGATTCCTCATCCCCCTTTGCCAACGGCTAGAAGATGCACTGCGCGCCACCGTTGCCAAAACGTTAACTCCGCTCCAGAACTCAAATGCTTCAGTCATCGTTCATATAAACGCGTATTGGTACAAATTGGTACGTAAATTACGAAAAATAATATAAAGCAATTTACATCCCTTGAATAAAATGACAAAAAGTCACCTTTTGTATTTAATTTAAAACATAACTCGATGTTATGCCACAATTAGGATTGTATTGATTCTGTAATTGCTTGATTATTGTATGATTTCAGACTTTGTTTTTGAAAATATGTGGAGATAAAGAGTACTCAACATATGCAGCGAAACAACCTTGGAAAATCAAAAATAATATATTATAAGAAGAAAACACGTCTGCCATTTACAAATAGTGAAAGAGAAGAGAAACATAAAACAATTAATTAATATGATATTATTTTTACACATGACGTCCTTGTCATAAAAGAGGTTTCATGTTCAACAGTTTGTTGATTTGATTACTTAACGAATTTGTTTGGGTGTAACTGACCTGAAATAAAGATTAAGGGTAAAAACTCGAATGAAAAACCTACTAACTATACTATAAAATAAAATTTCTTTATTGCGGACAACTTAATCCATAGATTTGTTGGTAAAACACAAAATAAAATAAAAAACAAATTAAAATGGGTTAGTAAGCGAAAAAAAAATTAAAAAAATAGTTCTATTAATGACCACCCGGTGTTGAGACCTGGGTAATCACTCGGTCCTCACAACACTTATATTATTATCATCATCATATTATATTACCACCAGGTTTTATTCGTAAAAGTTATAATTTTAAATATTATGATATTTTCAGGCATCAATTACTGGAATTTAATTGCTTCTAAAATTAAAGCGTTCATGACTAGCCAGAAAACAGTCTGTCGTTCACGCGGGGTGGATTATTTTCAAGTGGGTGTATGCTTTTACCTTCTTGTGTAAGTTATTAATATAACGAGTTCCTGATTTGAATTTACTTAGAAAGCGAAGGTTTCAATTACAATTTCGTTTAAAGACATCGAGGAGTGTTGCTCTGTCACTTGTCTCGTGTAAAATAAAATTGATTAAACCAACGAACAATATGCAATACTTATAACGACTATTTTAAGATTGGTGGTGGTGGTATGTTCCCATGGCCATGCCATGTGGGAAGTTCTGTGCCCTGCAGTGGGGCTGGCTGATTGAAGTAGATTTTAACTAATGATATGTACAAAATTATAGAAAGATTTTTAGTGCTATGTAAGAAGGTCATTGTTGCAGACTGTTGCCTACCGATCTGGAGGGCACAGGTTCAAAATCCGATCCGAAATCCAAAGAAAACTAGTTCCTTCGAATACCATCGATATCAAGAAATCATTTCCGAATTATGTAATTTGACAATATCAAATGGACATTGCATTCAGTTTACAAATGCAAAACACAAAACAGCAGCAAGCAGCGCACAATCGACAATCTCCAGAGCGTTGGGAGCACGGCACTTATAGAAATTAACCCCGGGCGAGAATCGAGTGGGTCGCGATCGATCCGCGCGCAACAAGTGAGCGTGAGAGTCCCGGCTTTGTGCTCAGAGCCGAGGTGACACTTAAGCTGCCCGAATACGAACGTGAGGATTTTACATCGCGCTCTACTCGTATATGCAGTATGTTGAATACTTTAGAGTACGTTTTCATATGTACGTCGTACGCTTTTAAAATATCATTTTTGTGTAGGGACACGTAGTCTTTACATTTGCTTTTCGCAAGTATGTATCGTATGAGTTTGTGTAGTATGAGGGATAAATGGCGTAGCAGGTACCGACTTCGATTGATAAAAGCTTACGTTAAGCAATTATAGCGGTGGACAGTTATCGGGTAGGTGGCCGAGCAATATTTTGAAGACCCGGATAATTAAAACGCGTCAATTAGTAATGCTGTGAGCGTGGCGGATTAACTTACGGGTTGAAGTGAATCTCTTAGTTTTTACTCCATCAGCCTATAGATAATCTCACCTGATAGTATGTTCTGCTGAATAATTAAAAAGGTTCTAGCTGACTTACAACAACAAGGCAGGTAAAGAATGACTTTTCGCTGCTCCACCGGACAATTGGCGAGTGTAGATGACTCTTAGCCCAAAAAAAATGCAATGAGCCTAAGGGTGTCCCAGAGTGGGATGAAAACCTCGGCCTAGGGCGTTGCAAGGGAGGGGGAGTAAGTAACCTAATATATGCTTGGGGACGGAAGCGACCGGGTACGTACCGTAACGTGAATAGGGACTGGTAATCTAAAACCTGATATGATAAACGTGATACGTGTGGTGTAAAACGTATGATATCTTGTGAATTGACGTCACAATAATTTTATTAAATTGAGTGCTTTATGAAACTTGACAAACTGAAAAGGTTTTTTGTACAAACTGATAAGAACAAATGTATGCTGATAAGAACTATAACTACAAATATACTTGTAGTGAATATGATGTGATGCTAAAATTCGTTAATTTAATAGTCCATGTCCATGTCCATCCATCGGGTTTCTTTTCATTTAATTACTTATGTCTTTATTTGTATAAACGTACCATTTGATTGTATAATAAGATAACAGTTAACATCACCATTACAAACATATGGGGACTGTGTAACTGAAAACATGATAAAAATGTGTATGATCGGCAATACAACCTAAAATCTAGAGCGGATTTGGACAACTGTTTTACGTTAAACATTGAAAAATTTAAGCACTAAAGATTAATTTAACTTTATGTTGTTAATAATTGAAACAGACCAATAAAATGTGGATTATCTTCATGTAAAATTAAGAAATTATTGCCTCTACCCAATTGAATTAAAACAAGGATTGATGTGGTATTGCTTTTTTCAAGGGATCTTCTGGATATCAAGAAATGTGACATGGCTTTTTTTGACACTAAAAAAATTCTACTCATAAAAAAATAACTAAGAAGTGTACTTTTACTAATTAACAGTTCTCTTTTATAAAGCGAACTTCATAAAATAGAAAAGGTTGCTCTGTTGAACTTTTAATTACATGAATGGACCGTGTGAAAATGAATTTCGAAACAAATGACGTCCTTATTTGAGAGGTCTTTATTAAAATTGGAAGTTCGATGTAGGGTGGTACTTCTAAACTTTAATACAAGCGACTTTTATATTTCGTCTACGTGTCCATTAAATAAAACTTTTATATTATTGGGAGCTTTAAATAAAAATAAACTTAAATAGGCTTTTAGAGTTAAGATAATTATACACATAGTCCCGTGTCTAGTCGAACGCTGTCCCCGCGTTCGGCTGCGTGACTCAAACTGCGTGCGTGGTCGTGGGTTCAAAACCCGCGGGGAAACGTCACTTGGTGTGATTTTTCCTAGTTTGGTTAGGACATTGCAGGCTGAATCACTTGATTACTCGAAAAAAAGACAATTCTGGCTTCGGAGGGCATGGAAGTCGTTAACATCCACCAATTAATTATAGGTGGTAGACTTGACACTGAGTCGTTTAGGTGGGTACCACCGCAGTGCCAGATAGCGTCCCGTAATACAGGAGTGTTGTGCACTTTTGTGTTTCGGGATGACGACATTGTAGCTAGGGTGATTACCGGGTTTAAAATAATTTAGGGAAATGTTAAGTCGTAAAAGTTCAATAAATCGCAGGAAGCGCTCAACGCTCGGTCACGATTTCCAAAACGTTGGCGCCGGGGCGTACCAAACAAAAGACACACAGCGCACTGGAGTTTAGGACAAAACCTCGCCTGGGTCTCGCAAACAACTGGGACAATGCAGCTGAAGCGGAAATTTAATATGGCTGCCTAGACACATTGGCATTGATTCGCGACAGCCACGATTAATTGCTCACGCTGTTGAAGCGATGTTGCAAACATAGTTCTTTAGATATCCCAGTTCAACTTTAAACTACATATCCTTGTTGTCCCTTTAGAAGTTAATATTTAAGCTGCATGCAATAGCTATACAACTAGCATATAACATAAAATATATTTTTTTAACATCTAACTATTACATCCTAATGCTTTAGTTTATGGGCTTGAGGGGAATGAATTTGTTAGTTTTATTAGTTGTTTGTTCACTTCCTATCCTATTCAACCTATCGCAGTCCACTGCTGGACATAGAGCTCCCCAATTTTGCGTTAGATATCCCGGTCCTCCGCTTTTCTCATTCGTTTGTTCACTTCATTGCAATTAAATAAGAATCCTCAATTTTCTTTATCTGGAAAATGACTTAAGCTTCGGAGGCATACTGCTATTTTTCCTAATAAACAACTTTTTTATGTACTTAACTGCCTAGTGTCATTACATATCGTAGTCCACATCAGAACATAGGGTTCTTCCATTCAATTCGCTTATATCTCTTCATTCTATTATAGATGGAACTCATCTTCCATCCCATTCCATTAAATTATCAAGCTCACTACATTGTGTTCAGTATTCACCCGATCTAAGTCTCGTAACATTCGAGGCCATGCTGAACCGCAAATTAAATCGGTCTGCCCAGACACATCGCGACTAATTCGCCCCAGCCACGATTTATTGTCCACGCGGGCCTTTTTATTCCGCTAAATTGAAATGCAAATTTTGATTTACGCCCCCATTATGCTACACCTGTGATGCGAGAATCTACCCTTTGGTCAGTTTATTGGGCTAACTTTAGGTTGACAAGTGATCGACGTATGCTGTTGTTTGGACTCCATTCAGTGTTGATTAATTCTGTGGATTATACGGGATTACGTTCACATATAAAGCCTGCTATTAGCGCATAATCCTATTATCTATCTATCCTTACTGTTAAACATTTGTGTGTGTCAATAAACAGAAATAATTGAAGTATGAGCATGTTCATGGCTCGTATTTGTTCTATTGCAATAGTAAACACTTGGACATTATAAATAGCAGTCAATACGAAGTGTTTTTTTTTGCATGCTATTTCAGACGGTAAGTGGGAATCTTAATGTACAGTTATAAAGTTAAAAGTCATATCGTTTTTTTGTATTATAGGTCATAAAGATCGAAACTATTGATTTGGCCAATAATTATGTATAATTTATAACGTAAATACAAACGTGAAACAAATACAAAATGTTAGCAATTCGGGTTTAGAATACACTAAACTGACTTCACAATTATTAAGGTATGCCAAAAACACTATGTAACTAATATGCCTACAAAATATGTGACCCATAAAGAGCCCTCAACTAGTCCCGGGCAAATTTAATGACTATTAGCGTTATGGGCTCTATTAACTGTCTTTACTTGGAGTAAGTCCTATACTTAAAAAGAAACAAGTTTTTTCTTCTTTAAACGATTAATGATAACTATTTTGATTTCCCGTGAATTACTTACATTATTTGCTTTAACTGTCAGTGAAAACTTTGTGAGAAGCGTTACGCACTGGACTACCTCATCACCTTCCCATAGACTTTCGTCTTTAAGCATTGCGGATTCGTTGAATTCTATGTGTTATATTAAAAAAATATATTTGTTTCGGTATTTAGGAAGTATGTTTTGCTACTCGCCAATACGTAAAATGGTAATGATAGATTAGTTTTTAAAGAGTTAATTTATTAGTACCAATGGGTTATATCAACATAAGCTGTGTGCTAGTAATTAGCGTTGTAATCATTAGCAGAGACGCCGGGTGCTGGCGACGTGGCAATGCATGCATTTGTATGAATGCGGCAGTATGCTATAATAGAATACATGTCATTGTATTGTGTTAATGTGCCACTAGACGCTTGATATTTATACGAAATTAAAATGAGTAGTGTATATACAAAATACTAAAATCATCAAACAAATATATATTTGTTAAAATAACATCATAGAAGGCAGCTGTCCTTTCGGGAACATATTTTATTTTATGTATCAATGTATTCGTTTTTGAATCAAATTCAAAAAAATTATTGAATGAAAGAATGAAGGGTACTTGTATAAATTAGGGCTCTGTCGGAAGACATGTGCTCTGCAGGCTGTGAGATGTTATAGATGGTCGACTGATAGATTTAAGCTTTCTCCAATCTTCACTCCACATTTACATATCAAATTATCCGCTTTGCGGCAGATATTCTGGTCCTCATTCCTCATCCAGCCTCCACAAGCAACCGTCTGTAACTCATCGGTCCATCGGACAGGACAACGTTTTACGCTTCGCTTACGTATTTACGGTCTCCACTCAAGATTGTTAATTAGGTTATATCAATTTAGTAAAGGAGTATTCAGTATTATCTTATATAAGCTTCTCGCCTACCAGCTTAGTAACGCCTCATCAAACGTTTGCGATTGTTATTCCTACCGCATCTAACTGCGCTATTGTGTAATTAAACATTAGAAAGCAATAATGAATTGACGATTATACAATAATATATCAGAATTACAGATATTTATTACATGCAAGAAAAGGAATGACAAGTTGACTAAAGAGGCTTCCTATTACTATATACTAAAGATATAAAAGGTTAATTCTGTGTCTACTGTTAGACTTTCGTATTGGACTCCTGTGTAAGCCAATCTCCTCATAGCAACAATGAGTGTCAAGATCTATGCCATGCAGTGGGTTCTCATAGGTTGGCTGATTTTTTGCTATACATATCATGGCCGTGTGGTAGCGTCCACCGCATAGTCAAAGCTAAATATATGTCCACGGACACAAATTTTTGTACTGTTCTGACTTGGGGCAAAATCTTTAAAGCAGTCGCCGGCCGAATTTTCCAATTATTATTCCTAGTCGGAGAAATCATCTTATTGTAAGATTAACAGGTAAGTACTATGAACCTTTTTATTTTACAAATAAAAGAAGAATGCAGTATACTATGATACCTACATATTTTTGATGATTATATTATTCATTGTTACATTACTCGTATTCACTGTTTTAGGTACAGATAACATTTTCGAGTAGCATAAGTCCGTATTAGCACATAAGTAAACTGATTGGGTTACGATAAACATTTAGACTCTATATACATTAAAATTGCGTGCTAGGTTCCAACACTCGCAATGATGTAATAATTCAGTTCTTAGTGACAACCATTTATGATAGTGTAGTTTTTTTTTATGTCACAAGTATAAAGGGCGGTCAAGATACTCACCTGATGGTAAGTGATACGCCTGACCATGATAGAGCGTCTTTGATGGACACCAACAACTGATAGACAAATATTATTCTCCATCAACGCCGCAATGCGACTGACATCCAAGACAACGATGTTAGGTCTCTTATACTCGGTAATTTTACTAGCTACGTGCCTCCTTCCCGAATCACAGAAGTGCCAAATATTTGCGGGACGATATCTGGCACTGCGGTGGTACCTAGCACCTACCTAGATGACTCAGTACCGAGTCTACCATTTAGTATATTATAACGAATATCTATAAATAAGCATACTTTGTAGCTCATTCTGACCTCACAGAGCTTTATATGGTGTGGTCTATGGGATCATAAATTGCTTCAGGTTTTTGGATTGTGATACGGGCTTCAATAAGTGATTAAAAATACAACTATTAGACTCGTCTCTCTCACCCGGAGCATAGTTTTCCCACACTTAAAACTTATCTTAGTAACAGTATTGCTTCCCTGAGGAACTTTGGCTGAAAAGGGTCTTAGGCTTAATACTAGAAAAGAAAATTTTGCTTCGTAACAAACAGGATTTGGAGTTCCAGCGCCTAAGTCTGAATAAAAAAGTCTAAGTAAGTCTTAATTCACCTGACCTAATTATTCTAAAATATCAAAGCTATATATTTGACTTGTGTTCAGGCATTCAAAACACTCAGTATAGCGGTATTTTTCCAATCAGCTGGATTTTTGACTGAAGTATAAATTTATCGCTCGTTCATCTCTTTGAAAATATCGTTGGAAATAAAGGAAAAGATGTCCTCGCAAATAAACTCAGGTTCAAAACAATCAGCTTAGCGGAAAATCTTTTGTTAGGGTGATTATACGCAATCAGCATGACCCCAACGCAGAACAAAAGCGTCCGATTCGTTTCTGAATAGTGACACGCAATCGTAAAGTTTGTCAATAAATCTCTAGTCCAGTAGGGAACATCTAAAGAGTTGTGCTGCTCGTGATTTTCTTATAAATTACTCTGCACGAAGACAAGAATTTGTTTTCTTAACTTGCGCCATTGCGGTGCCTGGAGATTTACAACATTGACTTGTTTCAGATGTTGAGAAAAATGATGAAAGTAGCTTCTGAGCATTCCAAAAAGCATAGAAATTTGTTATTCGATCCCATTGTAAAATACTTTTAAAACCATGGCAAAAACAAATATATTTATTAAATTGTTTATCAGTTATTGGTCTAAATTAATACAGCTCTGTCAAGGCTAAACATGTCACCACCAGGTGAGCGTATTGACCATCCTGTACACTTTGTAACATAAAAAACCCTTTAACCACTACTGTGACGGATATATAAGAAACATTTGACTTCCTATTGAATCTGGAATTGGTTAAGAGTTTAGATAATTATTATTTTTTCATTACATAACAGAAGAAGTAATTGCGTGTAAGACTAAAGTATAGTACTAATAAACATCCTTTCTTTAAAAAGAAATAATTACTGTAATTAATGTAAGAAAGTGAAGTCGTTCAGCAAGAAGCAAGAGCAGCCTTGCGACTCATTTCAGTAAATTTAATTAAAGATTATAACATCTCAGTCTTCTTTTGTTTGTTTATAATTTGACCCGCTAACTTTGTTGATATTAATCAGTATTGAGGTCCAAATCACTTAAGCTGTAGAGCAAGAGATTGTTATACAAACTGGGGAGTTAACACGGACCGCTAACTTCCTTCGCACTTAGTAAAGCTCTTAAGGCCATCAGGTCGTGGCATCTGCCCCTTAATTTTTATCAGTTTGCAACGTAGACTTTTAAAATTATGGTTTAAGATTCTTCAATGATAATTTGTAATGTTTCTCTTCGGTTTGGTTTGGTTACTTTGGTCTGACTTCATAACGTAAAAAAAAGTTTGCAAATGCACACTTTGTTTCGATTGGAGCTACATTTATTATTCTAAAAATTCACCATTAACTAATTTTAAAAATCCTTAATTATAAGATGAAGATAAATTTAATTTTTGCAATCTATCTTCATTTTGTACGCCATGGCATCTTACCGAACACGAAGTGAAAATATTTTATGAAAATGTTTTTCTCCTTTATGATGGTTTATGGCAGATTTTTTTAGAATATTCTTAATTATGTGCATTGCATGAGGATATATATTGTTAGAGATTTTCCCACTACCCGGCCTCTTTACGTGATGACGTCAGGTGGTGGGGTGCGAAGTGGGGAGAAAGGCGACACGGCTCTAGATAGGGCCTCTTGCTTTCGAGCTCTTCGATGGAACGGACGGATTAACTATAGCTACTGTCAGCACTAGAAGGTACCTCCTAGTGCTGATAGTAGCTACAGTTAATTATTCAGATTTTGTAAGTTGTTCGGATTAAATATTTGATGGGTCGTATTGTGTCTTATTTTAAAAAAATCACTTTTAGTTTATATTTCTAAAAATATTATGCATCTTTAATTTTAGAAAGTGTTTATTTATTTCATATAGTAGAGTGTGACAAATTCTTGTTAACGTAACATTATATCTAGAAGTATCGTTATTAAATACTTTTCACATTATGTGTTATTCATTCTCTCTCTAAATTAAATTTTACTGAATTTATATTGTCTTCAAAATGAACTCCATAAACATACACTAATTACACATTAAAAGATGTATAAATTCCAAATAGGTAGGTATGCCTTGCGTTGTTTCCCGCGGTATATTTTTTCCCAGTTTATAATAAACTATATGTCAATTCAGATTGTCAGGTAACTTCATACCATATTAAAAAAAAATCGCTTTCGCTGTTTAGACGTCAAGAATGAAAACGAAGATTATATACTCACAAACATTATCCCTTAAAATATCAGATTAAAATGTAATATATGGACTATCTGTGTGATTTATTTACCTAATAATGAGTTTTTTTATATTTACGAACTTAATTCGTTAATCAAGCTAAGTCAATGTTTGAAATAAATTAACGCCTCTAAAGTGACTCTGTCTGTATTCCACGCAATACTTCAATATTTCGGCAAATATTACTTCCAGCGTAGCTAATCTCAAGATTTGTTTAATATAGAATTGATGAAAATCATCGACAACATTTAAAAATGTGGAAATCGTTCAAATGTAATTAAAGAAAACGAGATTATATATTTTTCCTGAAAAATGTTGATCGAAATATGAAAAGTTGCAACTCACTTGGTATTCTGTTGATGGCGCGCAGCGGTCGCAAAACTCGAATGGTCCTGATGGCCGAGAGGTTAATGTTCTCGACGTTCAGTGCATATTCGAGCGCCCTGTTAACCAAATTACAGTTAAGAATTTATAATAATGCCTTTAGGGGTGTGTATGGGTTATTCCGAGACCGAAGCTTCCTCACTAGCGAACTATCAACTTGCGTCAAGTCATGTCTTTTTCACTTTTTTTTCGGCTCTGTTGACAAATGCGAACCAAACGTCTAAATATTTGTTGGTTTCTAAATAAAAACTGGCCGAATTGAACACACTTATGTTGTCATATGTTCCCATTATAATTAAAATAATAACTTACCCGGCCATTACGATGAAAAAATCAAGTCTGTTCCATGAGTCTGCCAAATATGTACCGTGTCCGTATACGCCCATTGCCACCATTTTAATTGTCATCTCCAGGGTGAAGAATGCAAATATGATGTCATCGAATACCTGGTAAAAAACAAAAAAAAGATAACAACCATTTACTACTTCAATATTTTTCTTTTAAAATAACTTCACTTGTCTACTGCACTACGGTGAACAAAATTATAAGCAATCTTCATTAAAGTGTTTCGTTCTGGGAGGCAATGAATATTAATTCCTCATAATATGACTAAAGTGAAATTGAGTAACATTCTCCAGTATCTGCAAATAAACTACAATAAAAATTATTTTACTTATGTTACTTCTTAAAGTGTTGTGGTAAAGGTAGTAGTAGTCTCATAATTCATATAATATTGTATCATTAGGTTTTGGAAAACATAGCTATTTTTAATTTTATCATTATTATCGATATCATATCAAGCTATCAATTAAACAATTCTTTAATACAATTAAGCATATTAAACTTTCTCAAATGTTATTTTTTACTATTTGATATCTTTATCACCGAGATAAAACTTACAAGACAAATATTTAATTATACGAAAACCATTCTCATAGCGGACTATAGAAAATAGATACAGATTATATAAGTGTTCGGTTCCCGCCAAAACAATTCAATTGTTTTGCAACAATAAGATGAAAAAAGAATATTCGCTGCCTGCCAGTGATGAATGTCTGTTATTTTTTTGTTTGACGAAGTACTGAAATGCAAATGAAACCATCGTTGTTTAAAAATATTATATCTAGGTCGTTAAACAAACTTTATTTCTCTTATATTAAGTAATTAGTACATGTATAAATAGAAGACTAAAATGACGAAATCCTTTCTAACAGTCCTGTGATGTGAAATGGTGCAAAAACCGCAGTGAACAAAAGGAAAACGATCCAGAAATTACGTATCTAAGTAAATGACCAATTCTATTACGTATTTTTAGTTTAAAACACTTAAAACAGTATACAAAAATAAAAAAGAATGACATCTTGGGGACATTTTTTTATACGTCCATAGTCCTTATATGAAAAAAAAATGCAGTAAGTAATTGTGATAATTACCTGTAATATCTTGCATCTGTTGGTAATACACTGGTCGTCCACGCATGGCTGGTACATTCCTAGAGTGATACAGTTCAGCAGGATCACCAGCATTGATATCCTCTCGAACCATGTGCAATTAAAGTTAAGGAAATTTTCGAATTCAATGCATATGGAACAGTTTGACCAATTTTTCTTAGTAATGATCACCGCCAAAGGAAACATCAATTATTATTTAACGACATCGGTATTCCAATTATGTTTTGTTTCAGCACTTATGCCTTTAAATAAATAAGGGTGCCTCAAAATTATGAATCGTAAATGGTGTTTTAGCCGGTAATCGACCATTTAAGACAATATTCAATTCATTTGATGACCGAGTAAAAAATAATATACTTTTAGACAAAAAAAAATGATTTAACGCAGTTTTGACCACTGAGTTAAAAGCCGTCTGACGTAATCTTTATTGGATAGAATCTGTCTTTATTTCTAAAATAGAAAAATTGACATTTAAGTGTCAGTAGATAATGTAAAATATTTGATTAACGAATCAAGTTATGACCATTATTCAACCCTATTTTAGGTAATTCGACATGTTTAACTTGGATATTTTCAAGTCGCGATTTATGCTGTTTTTGTTTTGTAAAAAAGATATAATAATTATTTAATCCTTAAAGGCTCGTTACTTTACAAATAAATAATAATGTAAGATGATGCTGATATGATGTTTGAATCTGGTAGTGTGCACGCTACAGATCAACAAAGGATGACGCGTTAGGATGTAAAAATAAGTTAGTAATAATATTATCTTCAATAAAAGTGAGCGAGCAGCTCAAACATACACAAGGCTTTAAGCTCTTATGGGCTAACAAAAGCTTCAAACAATACATCCTAAAATTCAACCATTATCGCAATCTCGGAGAACAAAAAAGCCCGTAATTATTTGGTTGCACAATGGCCATGGTGCGTATTCATTGGTGTTTAAATAATGGCCTTCCTGAACGGATACCCGCTTTTATACGAGGCGCGAGAATAGACGTAACTCTCAGGTCATTACCGCGGCCAGTTTGGATTTACTTCAGATGTGCGACGGTTATATTCTATCGCATTCACGATACAAAGTTCACATGCGGGATTTAAGACATGCATACAAGAGCATGCGTGATTGGGGCCTATGTCAAGATGCTCATGAAGTGAAGATTGTGTTTCAACAATTAGATTCGTTTGTCTCATGAGTTTAGTGTCGACTAAAGAAAAAACTCAACATTTATTTACCAGAAGGGTTAAAGTCAAGGTACTCAAATAGGCCCGTCATATTTATAGAATTTTACAAGGTATATCTTTTATAAAGATGTGATCGGGATGACATTTTGTTTACCTAATGGTTGGTGTTAGATAAATACCAGCCGTAAGGATTTACTAATATGGATCAATTTTTTAATGAAAAGCAGCAAACCCAACATTAATTTACCTACCTAATAAAAACATAAATTTGTAATAAATCTACATAAGGATCATAATAAATTAAGCATTTATTGATTAGGATTGTCTTTTATGCTTTCGAATGGTAAAAATTATTAAATCGTCTCAAATGATTAGCAAAGACAAAAGTCTAGGCAATGCCTGTACCTGTACTAACATACGAAGCTGAGACATGGACACTGACTACGGGACTGGTTCACAAAGTCACTCAACGGGCAACGGAGCGAGCTTTGCTCGAGGTCTCTTTTAAGGATAAAATCAGGAACAATGTTATTTTCAAGAGAACTAAAGTTACCGACATAGCTTGCCAGATCAGCTAGTTGAAGTGGCAGTGCAGTGGTCCGATCGCAGAATCAATGGCCGTTGGAGCACATCAGTTCTAGAGGGGAGAACGCGTCTAGGCAAGCGTAACGTAGGACGCCCTCCGGCCCGATGAACCGACGACTTGCAAAGGTCCTGAATGAGGAAAGCGAAAGCCTTGGTGCAGAATAGGTAAGATCTATGTCCGGCTGTGGACTACTACATGTTGAAGAGAGAGAGAGTGTGCGGAGGTTTGTGCCTCGAATTTGTCGTTGTAGGCTGCTTGATAGATTGAAAAATGAAGGGAGATATATCTATTATAGCGTTACATTTAGCATCACGACGACTTATATGTTTAGAAAATGCAATGCGACACGGCATTCAGGAGTCTCCGTGAACATTATCATTTATATGCTCATCGTACATTAATAATATATCATATCTATAATGCTAACATCATTCCGATATTACTGACTTGCGTTTTCTTTAGCTATTTCTGATCACAAACCCTTAACCAGCAATCGAAAGTTTAACAGTTAAGCCGATATCCAAATACCACAGACTTAATACCTTCTTCATCTATTAAGTCGAGGATTTAGGCGTGTCGGATAAGAATCTTAACGTGTCATTCTGAGATAATGTAATTTTAAGTCAGCACAAGAAGGAGTACCGGAATATATGGTGCAGATTGGGGGAAACCTGTGTTCAGCAGTGGACTGCAATAGGTTGAAGAGTAAGAGAATGTTGTAATTTGAAATACATTTTATCACATAAGAGATTAAGCAAGATAAAAGCTCATAATATATGTGGGGTATTGCTTTACCCATTTAAGGCCACCTTATCTATTAAACCCAAGTTAAAGCGCATAATCATATTGCCATAATAGTTAGTCCTATGATATAACTGTGCTCGGTCAGAATGAGACAAATATTGAAACTGAGAACTGTATACTACTACATCTTAACGCACAATTAAGTAACTATACTATATTTTCGGGATCATGGGTCTTTTAAGCGATACTCTTAATTTAGCAACTTTGATACTACAGTTGTTTAAAGCTCAGTCCAATTAATATACGGCTTTAATTTAAAACCAAACTACTGCGAAATGAGGAAGTAAAGATTTTTCTTCTTTGCCAATACGTTCATAGAAAATAGAGTGCGTTTGTTTGTTACTTTTTCACGTCTCAACGGCTGCAGCGATTTTAATAAAATTTGGCACGAAGTAAGCTGACACCCGTGATTAACATATTGGCTACGTTATACCGCGGGTATAACATATTTACTTGCAGTAAAATACACTACCACTGTAGAGCACTGCTAGTACTGTTATAAACGTAGGTTAGTGTTTATCAAATTGGAAGCATGTTGATTTCTTTCTTCCTTGTGTATAGTTTAAGTAAATGTGTTAAATAATTTAATCGTAACACTATGGCGTTTTAACTAAGCGGCTGTGTAGTGTCTGTGATTACAGGCTGGATTTTGCTTGCATTAATTAGTGGAACGGAAGCTTGATTACGGTTTGCCGTGTTTGCGGGCCGTATGGCTTGCGCGGGCTTCCATTGTGCTTTTGCAAACTAAATCTTATTACGTAAAGTAATAAGATTCATAGCCAGAACATTTGCTTGTATTTGTTAGGCTTTCACGGTCAAAAACATTGTATATTGTCTTTTTTTAAGGTCTGCACCCAGTTTTGAAAGTTGGACGTTGTTGAGAATGATGAAAGTTTGTTTAAATAAGCAAACAGCCGATTAGTTTTCTTACCCGATGATGAGCTAACGCCTGCCCATGATTTATGCATCATCGAAGGAAATCAATCACTGAATATAGTTCTATTTTCCGTCAAGCCTGTCCTGCTTCTATCTGCAGTGCTCTTTTAAAATATGCGAG
>PQWD01006219.1:6808-21987 GCA_019425675.1 Leucinodes orbonalis
GGAATGGGCTGCCAAAGTTTTGGAGGCTGCCATGGTGCGCATTAATGCCAGGGTAGATGGGTTGGAGCCTCGGCTCAATCCTGAGCGTATACGGCCACCGCTGGCACATGAAAGGCGATTAGAAGAAGCTCATAAATCAGCTCAGAAGCCAACTAAGGGGTCGTTGGCTACTTCTAAAGATTCCGAGAAGGATAATGTGAGGTCCCAGGGGCAAGATAGGGGCCAACCTAAGAAAAAGAAGGGTAAAAAGGGCAAGGATTCTGCTGCCATTTCTGCTTCGGTTCCTGTTAACCCAACCCCAAGGCCACTTCCACCTGCGCCAGCTTCGATGTCCGAAACCTGGACAAAGGTAGTAAAAAAGGGGAAAACGAGCAGTGCCTCGAGGCCCTTGGTTTCCAGGGCTGGGGCTCCCAAATTGAAAACCCGTCCGCCCAAATCATCGGCAGTGGTAATAACGGTCCAGGAGGGTGCCGCGGAACGGGGGCGTGACGTATGCTACGGCCATTAATGAGGCGAAGAACCGCATTAATATTGCGGAGCTCGGAATAGAGGGTGTTAAATTCCGTAGAGCTGTCACAGGGGGAACCATAATAGAACTACCTGGAGTTTCTAGTGGTGACAAAGCCGACGTTCTGGCATCAAAATTACGGGAAATCTATGATGAGAAAGACGTCAGAGTATCCAGGCCTCAAAAGTGCTCCGAACTGAGAATATCAGGCCTGGATGACTCCGTAACCCCTCAGGAAGTGGCAAATGCCATTGCAAAGCTTGGGACTTGTCCTGTTGATCAAGTCAAGGTGCAACAGCCGAAGCGTGATCACACTGGGATGTATGCTGCATGGGCAAGATGCCCAGTTTTAGCAGCAAAGAGGGTGGTAGAAGGACGATTGCTTGTAGGGTGGGTTGCTGCCCGTGTTAAAGTCCTTCCTGCGCGTGACTTGAGGTGCTTCCGCTGCCTCGAAGTAGGACATGTCCGTGCGCTATGCTCTGCGGAGGTAGACCGGAGCAGCCAGTGCTACCGATGTGGGAGGCTTGGGCATATCGCAAGGGATTGTGACAATGATCCGCATTGCACATTATGTGCAGAGGCAGGTAATGTGGCGTCTCATAGAATGGGTAGTAAGGCCTGCAAAGCGCCACCCAACAGGAAAGGAAAAAGAGCGGCAGCAAGTGCCTCCGGCCAGCTTAAGCTCTCAGGTCCCAGTAACAGGGCTGAAGAAGTTGAGATGACCGCTACTTAAATGGCCATAAGATACTTACAGGCGAACATCAACCACTGTGCTAGAGCTCAGGATATCTTGTATCAGAGTCTGGCACAGTGGTCCATAGGGATATGTATAGTGACAGAACCCTATTTAATCCTGCCACGGGATGATTGGGCAGGTGATCAGGAAGATTCTGTTGCTGTCATTTCGAAGGTCTCTCCGTTTAGGGAAATCCGTAGGGGTCGTGGATGCGTCGCGGCATTGGTGGATGATACATTAGTTGTGGGTGTATATTTCTCCCCTAATAGATCATACGCAGAGTTTGAGGCCTTCGTGGCTCAGGTAAATACACTCCTCATGGGGTGGAGGCATCCCCACCATGTTATCATAGCTGGGGACCTAAATGCAAAGTCCTCTTTATGGGGCTCTCGGGTCACTGACGCTCGGGGTCTATTAGTGGAAGAGTGGATTGCTGCGAATGGTCTCGTTGTTCTCAATAGAGGCAATGCTGACACATGCATTAGAATGATTGGTGGCTCAATTGTGGACATCACATTTGCTAGCCCCGGATTAGAGAATAGGGTGCTAAATTGGGAGGTTCTGGAAGAGGTCGAAACGTTATCAGACCACCGTTACATACGTTTCGACATCTCTCCCTTACAGCAAATGCAAGCTGGCTCAAGTGGTTCCCCACAAGAGTTAGGACCAAGGTGGGCGCTAAAACGACTGAACCGGGAGAATCTAGAATTAGCCACAGCTGTGATGAGTTGGAATCCTAGTCCGGAAACGGTTGAGCCGAACAGAGAAGCTGAGTGGTTCCGGGAGGCCATGTCACACGTGTGTGACTCGGCAATGCCCAGGGTAAGGGCATTGCCGCCACAAACTGCAGTGCACTGGTGGTCCCCGGAACTTGCTCAGCTAAGAGATGTTTGCGTGGCGGCCAGGCGTCGTTATTCCCGTCACCGAAGGCGACGGCACCGAGATGAGTCCCAGGATGCCTCCTTATATGAGGATTATCAACTGGCGAAGAAAACGCTACGAGTGGCCATAGGCATTGCTAAGAACGCTGCTTGGGTGGAACTCATTGCAACTCTTGATCGGGATCCATGGGGAAGACCCTACCGGCTTGTTTTGAGCAGACTGCGCCCTAGGGTCCCTCCTTTAACATCCACCATGGATCCTGGAGTGCTTCAGAATGTGGTGGAGGCCCTTTTTCCGGACAGAAGTGAATTTACCTTCCCGGTTGTGTTTCGGACGGATAGATCCACTAATCAAGAGGCACCGGAAGTGACGGAAACAGAACTGGATGCAGCTGTTCTTCGTCTTCAGGCCAAGAACACTGCTCCTGGTCCTGACGGTGTTCCGGGAAAGGTGTTGGCTCTTGCCCTAAAAAATGGTCTAGAACCTCGTTTTCGGACATTGCTGACGGCGATACTTAGATCTGGGATTTTCCCACAGGACTGGAAGACTGGGAAACTTATCTTAATAAAAAAAGAGGGACGACCGGCAGATTCCCCATCAGCACATAGGCCAATAGTTTTATTGAATGAGCCGGCGAAATTGTGCGAAAGGGTTATAGCCACTCGCATTGTTCACCATCTGGATGAGATAGGACCCAACTTAGCCAACAACCAGTATGGGTTTAGGCGGGGCAGGTCCACTATTGATGCTATTGAGCATGTGCGGGCTCTCGCCGAAGTGGAGGTGGACAAAGGAGGTTTTGTGGTGGCGGTGTCTCTAGACATCGCCAATGCATTCAATTCACTCCCACATGGCTGTATTGAGGAGGCCATGAAATTTCATAAAATTCCGGGCTACCTGCGGAAGATCGTGGTCTCCTACCTTCAAAATAGGGAGGTTATCTACCCTACAGCCAGTGGTTGGGGAAGAAGACAAGTTGGGTGCGGTGTTCCACAGGGGTCGGTGTTGGGTCCGCTCCTGTGGAACATAGGATATGACTGGGCAATTCGTGGGGCCAGCTTAAGAGGGGTAGAGGTGCTCTGTTATGCTGATGACACTCTGGTCACAGCAACTGGATCCACGTACAGAGAAGCAGCAATACTGGCGACAGCAGGCGTTGCGCAGGTTGTTGATAGGATCCGTCGCCTGGGGCTGGAAGTAGCCCTTGGGAAATCTGAAGCGATCTGTTTCCACGGCCCAAGGAAAAGGCCTCCAGATGGGTCAGAGATTGTTGTGGGTGGCGTCTCCATCGCTGTCGGGCCTACCATGAAGTATCTGGGACTGGTGCTCGACAGTCGATGGAACTTTAAGGCCCACTTTGCAGCTCTGACTCCAAAGCTGCTAAAAACATGTGCCGCTCTGAGCAGGCTCATGCCAAATCTAGGTGGTCCACACGCGGGGTGCCGCCGTCTCTTTGCTGGAGTCATACGCTCCATGGCTCTCTACGGCGCCCCCGTCTGGGTAAATGCCCTTTCCTGGAAAGATAATATGACAGCGCTGCGAAGACCTCAGCGTGCCATGGCGAGGAGAATTGTGCGAGCGTATTGCACTGTTTCGCGCGAGGCAGCGTGCGTATTGGCAGGCTCTCCGCCGTGGGAGCTTGAAGCCAAAGTGTTGGCAGCGGTATACCATCAAACCGCTGCCGCACGACGTAGTGGAAGCCCTCCAGACCAACAGGAAGTGGAGCGCTGGAGAAAAGTGGCTCGAGAAGAGATTATAGAAGAGTGGCTCGAGATTCTGGCCCAGCCCAATGCTGGTCACTGGACTGTCGATGCGCTGACACCAGTGCTAAAGCAATGGATTGAGAGAAGTAATGGTACTCTGACATACCATATGGTGCAGATATTGTCCGGACACGGCTGCTTTGGGAAATATCTGCACAGGATTGGACGCGAAGACTCCTCTGTCTGTCATCATTGTGGGAATGCTGAGGACTCAGCACGACATACACTTGAGGAGTGTTCAGCATGGACTGTACAACGAGCAGCCCTGGCTGCTGTTATAGGAACTGATCTGACGCTGCCGGCCATTGTCAGGGCCATATTGGGCAGCAAAACTGGATGGGACAAATTTGCAGCCTTCTGTGAGGAGGTTGTAAGTGCTAAGGAGGCCGCGGAAAGAGTGAGGGAAAATGATCCCCTCGCAGCTCCCACGCGCCGTAGAAGAACTGGACGAAGACGACGGAATTTCTCTCGTCAGCTTCAAAACTAAGAACTATTTCGGTCCAATAGTTTTAGTGTAGGATGAAGTGATAGATAGCAGACACTATACATCTGCTATCTGTATTTATTCTGTAAATAGTAGGTTAATTGTACATTTGTATATAGCTCCCCCTTTGTATATATATGTACATAATTTGTCCATGACAAATGAGAGGCAGAGGTCAATTGGTGAGTTTGCATTAGTGAACGTTATGTTTTGGGCAACGTCCTCGGGAAAGGCATCGCTACACCGGTGTTCCCCAAAACATTGAGGTGACAACAGAGGAATGTTTTAGTGGGTAGGCCATCCCCTTCTGGGGTGGAGAGCCCCACATAACCTGCCGTGCGACCCAGCGGCGGGTATGCAATTTAATGCATTTTGTACCTCTATAAAAAAAAAAAAAAAGGTTAGGTTGAAAAGGTGCATGCGGGTTACCTCGTCGTCGTGTGCTTGGACTGTTGTTTGTCCTTGTCGAATTTTATTCTGGCAGGGAACGACCAGTTTGGGCCGGTGCACCCTGGGCGACGGGGAATAATCTTAAAGTTTTACTTTGAGCATTATTCTTCGTCGGCTAAATACTCGGCGGGGCTGGCTGTCCTCTGCCCCTCTGCTTTAGCAGAGGCGTATGTGGGCGGTCAGGGGGGGGCAAACCGTTACTCCCAGTCTGGGAGCCGGGGACTGGTTGCGATCTTTTCGATCTTTTCGCACAGTCGCGAGGAGCCAACCTCAATAAAAAACCCCCAAATCCCAAGGTTTAGAGGCGTGCCGATGGGATGGATGGCCGGGGGGGTAGTCCCGGTCCCTAGCGCAAGAAGGGGGGGCAGCTGTGCCCGGAAGCAGCGATGTTCAACATGGATAGTGCGGATTCAAAACAAATACCTCAGGAGGGTACCAGCATGTCTTGCGCTGCTGGAGAATCCCTCCCCGTCCTCCGGGACGGGCAGCCCCACGTATCTGGGGGGGGCGCCCACTATTCCGTGGCTTCGGCCGCGACTTCTGGTAGCGAGAAGGGGGAGTTGTCGCGATTCACGCGACCCTGTTCGGTCAGTCTGACAAGAACTCCCGTGTCGTTTAGCAGACTTCAGGATTTTGACGCAGAATACGAGTCGGAGGATTACGACTCGGAATCATTGGATGGACGTTATGGCAGTTCGCTGTCTCTTTGCTCAGACTCGGGGCCTAGCCGGAAACGGCCTGCCCCGAGGGACGATGCCGCCACTTCTGGCGAGAAAATTTGTGAGGAATTAAGGCCTGGGAGCGCTTCTAAGCGGGGCCGCGGCCGGCCGCCAACTACAGGCGAATACGTCGGCCTGGCCAAAGCGCAGCAGGCCTTAAATGATGAAAAAGAGAGGGAGATTCGGCTGCGGGCCGAAGAGGATATCATCGAGATTGCAGAGCGTATCCAAGCTCGTCGTACTTCTGGGAGCCTGGCGCTCCAGAAATCGCCTACGCATCCTGAGCTCTCGTCAAGTGAGCTCTTTGATAGGTTGACGCAGAGCGCCATGTGCGTTATGAGGGTGGCACAGACGTCCTCGAACCTAAAGGGCACATTCGTCAAGGCCCTGAAGGAGGCCGCCAAGGACGTCTCACAGGTGGTGCAGACGCTGTGCCGACGCACTGACGGTGAAGAGGTTCGGGTCCTGCAGGACTCTGTCACGCGTCTCAAGACGCAGAATGAAAAGCAGGCGAAGGAAATTGAAGACCTCCAAAAGGAAATTCAAAAGCTGAAGTCCCGACCATCTGGGACAGAGAAGGCTGCCTTAGCACCGAATGAGGCATTAGCGGCAGCAGTCTCCGCTGCCGTAGAGAGGGCTTTGGGGAGCAGTTTGCCTTCTCGTGCGGCTTCGGTCGTTCCGGCGTTGGTTCCCTGTCCCGAAATCGACATGACTGTTGAGTTGCCCGAGTCATTGCCCCGCTTCTCGGCCTAGCGGAAGATCGCGCGCTCCAGTATCGCAGAAGGCGACTCCTGCCACCACTGCTCCGCTACCTCCATGTGAGGAGTCATGGTCCACAGTGGTGAAAAAAGGAAAGAAGAAGAAGGGAAGTGTCGCGCCACCTACGGTGCCTCAAGCCGCTGCAGTGGTTCCGCCCACTCCAACCAGAGCAGCAAAGAAGAAAAAGCCTAAGAGCAAGAAGAAAAAGAAGGAGCAGATACGCGTCCCCAAAGCGCCAGCTGTGGTTTTGTTGCTGGACGCCGAGTCTCAGCAGAACGGCCTCACCTATGAGGCCGTTATTCGAAAGGCTAGGGAGAAAGTGAGTCCTGCGGATTTGGGAATTGAGAGTCTGAGAATGCGCAACGCGGTCTCAGGCGCCCGCATCTTGGAGATGCCGGGCGCTGAAAGAGCAAAGGCGGACCTCTTTGCAAGCAAGTTGCGAGAGGCATTGGGCAGTGACGTGCGTGTGTCAAGACCGGTGAAGTGCAGGGAGCTGCGGATCACCGGTCTTGACGATTCTATATCGAGAGGGGAGTTGTCCTGCGTGATCGCTAAGACGGCTGGTTGTGGGGAAGGGTCTTTTCGTTTGGGCGAAATCCGGCGTGTTGGTAGAGGCATGGGCTCTGTCTGGGTGCAGGCCCCTGTCGAGGTTGCCAAGGCCTTGGTGGCGGCACGGCGTCTTCTGGTGGGCTGGAGCTCAGCGCAGGTAACACTGCTCTCCGCCCGCCCACTCAGGTGTCACAAGTGCCTGGAGTTGGGGCACACCAAGTCAAGGTGTGAGTGTGAAGTCGACCGCAGCGGTCTCTGTTACCGCTGCGGTCAATCGGGGCACATCTCGGCGTCATGTTCGGCGCCGCCCTGTTGCGCACTATGTGCCGCAAAGGGTCGGACGTCTTCCCATGTCCTGGGAAGTTTGGGGTGTATCCCACCCCAAACAAAAGAAGAGGTCGGGGCGCGTCGGGGCCGGACAAGCCGGCAAGACAGCGCGCACCGCGGTTGAGACCAGCAGGTAGTGGTTGGGGCACTACTGCCTGCATTGCACAGGTCCTCCGCGAAGGTCGGGTAACCTTGTGGTCGAGGTCCCGTCGGGGGGGAGTAACATCTGCGCAGGGCGGGTAATGAGCAAAGGTCTGACTGACGCCTTTGCCCGCCCCTGAAGCGCGAGAAGGCCACCGTTGGGTTTTAGTGGGTAAATGCGGCACTTTTCGATCTTTTGCCGCACTACAGTCGCCTACCAACGCCGGAGACACCCCCTCGGCGTTGGGAGGCTGAGGCCTTTCCTCAACCGATTAAAAAAAAAAAAAAAAAAAAAAAAAAAAAAAAAAAAAAAAGGTTAGTTGGGTTGGTGCATGCCGGGTTACCTCCTCGTGTGCTCGGACTGTTGTTGTCCTTGTCGAATTTATTCTGCAGGGAACGACAACAGTTTGGGCCGGTGCACCCTGGCGACGGGAATGATCTTAAAGTTTTACTTTGAGCATCATTCTTCGTCGGCTAAATACTCGGCGGGGCTGGCTGTCCTCTGCCCCTCTGCTTTAGCAGAGGCGTATGTGGCGGTCAGGGGGGCAAACCGTTACTCCCAGTCTGGGAGCCGGGGACTGGTTGCGATCTTTTCGATCTTTCGCACAGTCGCGAGGAGCCAACCTCAATAAAAAACCCCTAAATCCCAAGGTTTGAAGGCGCGCCGAGGGGATGGATGGCCGGGGGGGTAGTCTCGGTCACTAGCGCAAGTAGGGGGGGCTTCTGCGCCCGCAAGCAGAGTACAATTATGAACAGTGGTCAAAATACAAGTGTTCTCCAGGAGGGTCCCAGTCGTGATGCGGCTGGGGAATCCCTCCCCGTCCTCAGGGACGGGCTGCCCCATGTATCTGGAGGGGGCAAACCCTGTTCCGCGGATTCGTCCGTACTTAGTGACGTGTCGCGCTTCACGCGACCGTGTTCTGTCGCCATTTCTCGGCACGAGAAAGATAATTCCTTGTTTAGGAGTTGTGCCTCCTTGGTTCCCACCGAGGACATGGCACTTGAAACTATGAGTGGTGATGATTCGGACACTTCTTTAGCAGTGTCCTTCCGTTCAGACGCTACGACCGCTTCCACCAGGTCGCAGTTTTTGCGTACACCTTTGAAACGCACTCGGATTGACGGCGATTCGGGGTCAGATAAATCGAAAGATGATAGACCCGCTCGCAAAGTAGCTACCGCCCGCAGAGGGCGAGGACGTCCGCCTACAACCGGACAGTATGTAGGACTCGCTGCGGCCCAACGCAAATTAAATAAGGCCAAACGCGAAGAGATAGAATTGGAAGCAGAACAAGAGGTCTTGGACATGTTAAAGGAAGCACGTGTTACACGGGCATTGTCCAATCCGGAACTCAATCTGGACGTGACAAACAAAGGGGCACGGACCGTATTTGATTTGGAAAAAATTGTTGACACTCAGGTCGAAACAATTCTCAGAGTTGCGGGGAGGTCGTCCCATCTTAAGGGGACGTTCCAAAAAGCGCTCAAAATCTCAGCTCAGACTTTACAGGGCGTGTTCTCAGAACTGGCCAACCGCTCTACAAGTGAGGAGACGAGGCGGCTGCAAACGGAGAATCAGCGCCTCCAATCAGAGAATGAGAGCATCAAGTCGGAACTTTCAAATTTAAAGAAAGAACTTTCAGATCTTCGTACGAAAGTCATGGAGGTCCACAGTCGGAAATCCCAGTTGTCCCTTTTATGGAATGTGATGTGGATCTCGCATCACCTGTTTGTGACACTCGTAAGGCCAAAGTGGCGAAATCATCTGCGCCACTACCATCACAACAACAAAAGGCAGCATCTCCCGATTTAGAAGAGATAATGAGACGAGTCATGACGGAAGTGGGCACCATGATTAACGCCCGCTTCGAAGGCATTCATGACAGGCTGTTACCCGAGAAGCGTCTACGTCCACCGTTGGCCGCGGATAATAGAACATCCTCCAAGGAAACAGCTAAACCTAAGAAGACGGTTTCAAACCGGAAAAGTCAAAAGACAGTGCAGGTCATAAATGAGGCTGTGCCGTCAACCTCGACGGCAACCACGTCGGATGCTTTGCTGCCGGCGACCACCCCTGTGAATGAGGGTTGGTCCACCATTGTTAAGAAAAAGGGGAAAAAGAAACAGAAGGATAAAACGGCTTCTTCCCCTGCCATCTCTGAAGGAGAATCCTTAGTCCAAGCCAAAGCCAAATTGGCAGCGGCCGTGGCTAAGCGAGACAAATCGGCAGTTGCAAAATCATCTGCAACAAAGAAGAAGGTTAAGCCGCAAAAAGATAGGAAACTCATGGCTCCTAAGTCAGCGGCTGTTGTGATCACGCTGACGCCTGAGGCAATAGAGAGGGGTGAATCCTATGGGTCCGTACTTGAGCGGGCCCGGAAAAAGGTGGACGCTAATCAACTTGGCATAGGAGCTGTCAAATGTCGCCAAACGGCAACTGGGGCCCGCATGTTCGAACTGCCGGGTTGTGAAGCTGCCGAAGCGGACCTCTTTGCTTCGAAACTAAAAGAAGCAATTGCTGATGCTGCCAATATCTCCAGACCCACGAAATGTATATGTCTTCGCGTAAGTGGGCTGGATGATTCCATCAGCAAGGAGGAGTTGATTGCGGTGATAGCAGCAAAGGGTGGCTGCTCACCAGACAGTATCAAGTCTGGCGAAATTCGGTCAGGCCCTGGAGGGATTGGCTCGACATGGGTTCAATGCCCGGTTGCAGCTGCGAAGGTTGTGTTAGATGGTGGCAGGTTATTGGTTGGCTGGAGCTCTGCCTCGGTCCGGCCCATAGCCCCCCGACCTATGCGCTGTTTTAAGTGCTTCGGGGTTGGGCACACACGTCCGCGATGCCCTGCCTCTGTAGATAGGTCGAGGCTTTGCTTCCGTTGCGGACACGAAGGACATTTGGCATCATCCTGTTCTGCCAAACCATTATGTGCTGTCTGCAAAGATGCGGGCAAATCCTCAGGACACATAATGGGGGGACTCAAATGCAATCCCCCACCTAGTAAAGGAAAAGCTTCAGCCTTGACCCGGCCATTAGCTCGTGTGGTGACTCGCAACGACGAGATAGAAGAGGTTGAGATGACGGACCAGTAATGCCTGTACACCATAATCTTAACTTTTTACAGGTGAACCTGAACCACTCCACTAGAGCGCAAGACATGTTTGCTCAAGCTTGCTGGGTGGATGTGTCAGTAGATCTTGCGGTGGCCTCCGAACCCTACACAGTCCTTAGTCGTCCCAACTGGCTTGGTGACCAGGATGGTCTCGTGGCAGTAATATCGAAGTTTTCGACAGACTCCCCTTCTCTTCAACTTAAAGAAAGAGGGCATGGAATTGTCGCAGTGGAGTGGGGAGGAATAGCAGTCGTTGGAGTATATTTTTCTCCCAACCGTTCGGCAGCAGACTTCGAAGACTATCTGGGTGTCTTGGCTAGGGTAGTTAGAAGGCTGGCCCCACTACAAGTGGTGGTCATGGGCGACATCAACGCCAAGTCGGTGAGGTGGGGTAATCCAACTACAGATTACCGGGGCAGGCTCACCGAATCTTGGGTTGTGGCCACGGATCTGACTGTTGTTAATCGTGGATCGGTGCACACCTGTGTGCGTAGGCAGGGTGGGTCAGTGGTGGACATCACGTTCGCCACCCCTGCCATCGCAACAAAAATTCAGAATTGGAGGGTCATTACGCACATTGAAAGCCTTTCCGATCACCGATTCATTCGATTTGAAGTAGTTACACGGGATACAGTTCAGGCACGGAACATACAGTCCCCTTTTCCTCGATGGGCTACAGTGCATCTGAATAATGAGATGGCAAATGATGCAGCCATAGTACAGGCCTGGTTTGCACCGCCATCTACATCTCATCCGGACGTTAACGCAGCGGCAAAACAGCTTCGCACTTCACTCACGTCAATCTGTGACGCCGCCATGCCAAGGTCTCGACCTCCTCCTGCACGACGCGCTGTATACTGGTGGTCGCAGGAAATTGCCGACCTCCGTGCCGCCTGTATTGCAGCGCGACGAGCTTTTGTCAGGAGCCGTAGAAGGCGCAATCGTGATTTAAACAATGAAGACCGGTTGTACACGACATACCAGGAGGCTAAACAACTACTCAAGTCTGCCATCATCGAGGCCAAAGAACGGTCGAGGGCAGAAATGTTAGAGAGCCTGGATAGAGATCCGTGGGGGCGACCATATAGAGCGGCGCGCAATAAATTACGTGCCCACGGACCCCCACTAACGGCAACTCTAGAACCAGAGCTATTGAATGGTGTGATTCGGGGACTGTTCCCAAACAACTCCGATCATATCCCACCATCAATGGCTTCTGCTGGAGAGATGGCTCCTGCAGAACCCATTCCTGTAATCGATGACGAGGAATTTAGTACGGCAATGGATCGCTTGCGTGGCAAAAAGACCGCGCCGGGTCCAGATGGAGTTCCAGCTCGAGTATTGTTTATCGCAGCGAAACACTTAGAGCCACTAATCAGGGAACTATTTGACAGGTGTCTTATAGAAGGGAAATTCCCAGAAATTTGGAAGGAGGGTCAATTATGTCTCCTGCACAAGGAAGGTCGACCCACAGACTCGCCAGCCGCCTATCGGCCAATAGTTCTTTTGGATGAGGTCGCAAAGGTCTTTGAGCGGATTATTGTTTGGCGACTCGTACAACACCTTTGCACAATAGGCCCAAATCTAGCCGAAGCGCAATATGGGTTTCGAGAGGGGCGCTCTACTCTGGATGCCTTGGCACAACTCAGAGGCGTCGTTGAAGAGGCTGTTGGTAATGGAGAGGTAGTCTTAGCTATATCCTTCGATATAGCTAATGCATTCAACAGTATACCCATTCCACTATTATGGAGGCGCTGAGATATCATGGCATTCCTGTATATCTTCAGCGGGTTCTTGCAAGCTACCTTGAGGATAGGAAATACTGTTTGTTGGTCGTGATGGAACACTCCAATCCCACGAGGTCAAATCCGGTGTTCCACAGGGGTCTGTGCTTGGCCCCCTGCTATGGAACATCGGTTACGACTGGCTACTTCGTGGAGCACTCCTTCCCCGGATGAATGTCATCTGTTACGCTGATGACACTCTCGTAACCATCCGGGGAAACAACTATCAGGAGACTGCAAGATTGGCAGAGGTTGGTGGCACGTTGATCGTAGAGAGAATCAGACGTCTAGGACTTAAGGTGTCTCTCCAAAAGACTGAGGCGATTCTCTTTCATGGTCCCCGTAGGAAAATTGCCGCTGGCACTAGCATACGTGTCGATGGGGTTCCAATAGAGGTCCGGTCAGAGATAAAATACCTGGGCCTAATATTGGATAGCAGATGGACGTTCCATGCTCATTTTGACAGGCTGGCTCCGCGATTAATTAAGGCGGCGGACGCTTTGGGATGGCTTCTTCCCAATCTCGGAGGCCCAAGTATCCTTTGCAGGCGCCTATACGCAAGGATCTTAATGAGCATGGCCCTTTACGGAGCACCCATTTGGGCAACATCGCTCGATAAAAAGAACATTGCGTCACTGCGAAAGCCACAGAGGGCAATCGCACAGAGGGTAAGCCGCTGTTACACAACCGTGGCAAGGTCCACTGCTTGTGTTCTGGCTAATACACCGCCATGGGAATTAGAAGCGGAGGTTCTCGCCCAAACGTACGAGTGGCGTAAAACCCAAGGCACGGGCAACCGGTTTGCTGAAGATGGAGCGACAGTACGCAGACAAGCGCTAGAACGCCTAAACGGTAAATGGAGGGAAGAACTACAATCGTCGCCATCTGGGCGTAGAACGCTCGACGCGATCCTGCCGGTACTTGATCCTTGGTTAAATAGGAAACATGGAACACTCACCTTCAGACTTACACAACTGTTGACGGGTCACGGTTGTTTCGGTCGCTTTCTTCACAGAATCGGAAGGGAGGAGACGCCGATTTGTCATGAGTGCGGCGCGGCGGAGGACACGGCGGAACACACGCTTATAGTGTGTCCGTCGTGGTCTCCGCAACGGCATACCCTGGCGGCATTAGTAGATGGGGAACTGTCATTGGCAAATCTCGTCAAATCGATGGTTCATAATGTTAGGGCCTGGGAAGCAGCAACCAGCTTTTGCGAGGCAGTTATTCGGCATAAAGAGATAGCGGAAAGAGAGCGCGAAGATCACCCAGCAGCTCCCACAATCCGCAAAAGAAGAAGGGGAAGAAGATTAAGACAGTACATCAGTCTCGCTTCTTCCACTGGGGGTGTACAGCCGGCGACAGCTATGGGGATAACTGCACCGGCATTGCACGTTCTCCCCCAGCGTCTGATGGGAATTAGCTTTCATCCCAGCTTCTCCCATCGCCTCCCCACAACATCAGGGGAGGCTTGTCGGGCTCCAAGGTGAGCACACACGCGGACGAGGTCATGGTAGACAACTTCTCGGTTCCCGAGATCTCGTCCTCTCAGTGCACGTCGGGATGCGTCAGGTTTAGTGGAGTAGGGGGCCCCTCTTTACAGGGCCCGAGTCCCACATGCCCCCCGCTGTAATCCCTGAACAGCGGGGAAGTCCGTTAAAAGGATTCCTGACGAAAAAAAAAAAAAAAAAAAAAAGGTTAGGTGGGTGCGTGCCGGGTTACCTCCTCGTGTGCTTGGACTGTTTGTCCTTGTCGAATTTTATTCTGCAGGGAACGACAACAGTTTGGGCCGGTGCACCCTGGGCGACGGGGAATAATCTTAAAGTTTTACTTTGAGCATTATTCTTCGTCGGCTAAATACTCGGCGGGGCTGGCTGTCCTCTGCCCCTCTGCTTTAGCAGAGGCGTATGTGGGCGGTCAGGGGGGGGCAAACCGTTACTCCCAGTCTGGGAGCCGGGGACCGTTGCGATTTTCCATCTTTTCGCACGGTCGCGAGGAGCCAACCTCAATAAAAAACCCCCAAATCCCAAGGTTTGAAGGCGTGCCGATGGGATGGATGGCCGGGGGGGTAGTCTCGGTCACTAGCGCAAGAAGGGGGGGCAACTACGCCCGCAAGTAGTGTTGTACAATGGACAGTTGCAGCAAAAAACAAATACCCCAGGAGGGTACCAGCAAGCTTAGCGCTGCTGGAGAATCCCTCCCCGCCTCTCGAGGCGGGCAGCCCCACGTATCTGGGGGGGGCTCCAACTGTGCCGTGGCTTCGGCCGCGTCGGGTAGTAGGGAGAAGTTAGAGGGGTTAACACGTCCTTGTTCTGTTACTCTGGCGAGAACACCTACGCCATTTAGTAAGTTGCAGGACTTTGACCTCGAATATAGTGATTCGGAGGAGTACTTGTCCGAAGATTCGATGGGGGAAGGCTTTTACGGCAGTACCCAGTCGCTGCTCTCGGACTCAGGGGCTAGGCGCAAGCGACCAGCCCCCGAAGAAGACACCGCCGCCTCAGGTGAGGCGAAATTGAGCACAAGCACCCCCAGACCATCGGGGAATGCTTCCAAAAGAGGACGTGGTCGCCCACCGACCACGGGTCAATATGTAGGACTGGCTAAGGCGCAAGAAGCCTTGAACAAGGCCAAAGAGCGGGAGTTGCAGCTCCGGGCCGAGGAGGAGATTGCGGGGATGGTGTGCGCTATTAAGGTCCGTCGGAAGTCCGGCGAGGCGGCACTTAGAGGTGAGGCCGACCCCGAATACCTCACGACCGAGGAGCTGAACAAGCGCCTCGCGACGTGTGCGAAGGTAGTGTTGCGCGTCGCTGAAAGGTCGGGCAATTTAAAGGGCACATTTGTGCGTGCCCTCAAGGAGGCAGCCGACGATATGTCCGCCGTTGGGAACGTTTTGGTGAAGCGGACCCCTACCAAGGAAGTTGGCGTTTGGAAGAGGTCGCAGAGCGCCTCCGAAAACAGATT